>JAOQML010120698.1:0-20438 GCA_027568935.1 Erythroxylum urbanii
TTCGGTTATAGATTATCTTGTGTTATGGTCTTTTCCGCAGCGTATTACGAATACTTGGACCATACGCGATCCAACAGTATCATCCCCAAACTAGTGGTCAAGTGGAGGTGGTGAATAGAGAGCTGAAAAAGATTTTAGAGAAGATAGTGAACAATTCAAGAAAAGATTGGTCAATGAAACTAGACGATGCACTATGAGAACAACTTTTAAGATCCCATAAGCACAATACCATATCAGCTTATGTGGTAAGGCATATCATTTACCATTGGAATTGGAGCATAGAGCATATTGGGCAATCAAGAAATTGAACATGGAATGGAAGTTGGCAGGATAAAAGCAGTTGTTACAGATCGACGAGTCAGAAGAGTTGAGGTATAATGCTTATGAAAATGCCAAGCTATATAAAGAAAGAGCTAAGAAGTGGCATGATGGCCATATCAAAAAGAAGGAATTTAAGGGTGGGGATTTAGTACTTTTGTTTAACTCAATACTTTAACTATTTCCCCAAAAACTCAAGTCAAGATGGAGTGGGCCTTTTAAAATTCTTCAAGTGTTTCCTCATGGAGCTATGGAGCTGGAAAATAATAATGGTGAAATATTCAAGGTTGACGGGCACCACTGTAAACTATATTATGGAGGGAGATATCCACAAGAGAGGGAAGTTATCTCTCTCCTATCTTCCACTTTTTCATGAGTATATGCTGAATGGTCAAGCTAATAACCTTAACTTAGAATGTTTAATCTCTTGTGTTGTTTTTGTCTAGTTTTTGTTTGAGTTCTTTGGTTTGATTATTGCCAAATTAAGAATGATTGATGTTCATGTTGATCTTGTTTGGATTTTAATTTTTTTTCTTTTCAAAATTCTTGTTGATGATATTACCTTGATGTGTTTGTAGGTTTTGGGGTTATGGAGAATTTATTTAAGCTTGGAAGAAGGTTTGGAATTGTGAGGATCACCAATTCCTACATTAGTGGGAATTACAGTGATTCCCACTAGCATGGGAAATCTCTGCAAAAAGTTTCTGGAGAGAAAACCCACGTCTATAGGAATTTTAGTTCATGGGAATCCTCTCCAGAAAGTTTCTGAAGAGGAATCCTATGCTTTTGGGAATTGTGGGAATTCCCACCAACGTGGGAATCCCATACCGGACATTTTTTCTCTCACACTATCTTCAAAATTTTCATACTCTCTCTCCTACCCATGAATTTCTCTCATTTCACTCTCTAAAATTCTTCAATCTCCCTTTAGATTCTTGGTATTTTCTTTAATTCTTTCATTATTCTTACATTCTTTTCATTTTTATGCATTAATCTCTCCAAACAACAAGGATTTAGGTAAGTTTTGTTTGTTCTCTCTCTCCAAAGCTTAAATTTTACTTTCTCTCTCTTATTCTTGTAGGTTTTTCTATAACAATGGCACCGAAGAAGATGATGGCTTGAAAACTAGGTGATGAAGTGTGCCATCAAGTTTTCGGTGAAGGTAAAAGCGATTTCGCAGTAACTTACCGATCTCCCTTCCTGATTTACTCGAAAGATGAAGGTATGCGCTTTCGTGATTTTAGGGGTAGGGAATAATTACTCCGAGGTATTTCAATTTTGCATGGTTAGAGAACAAAGGATCGAGGACAAAGATTAAGCGTCTAGCTAACAACATAGGGTAGAATAGTTTCATTCGGTGTGACATGCATATTCACCCTATGATGACAACTGAATTTTTCACTAATGTCCATTATACCCAAAAAATGGACGTGTTTTGGTTTAGATTATTCGGTGTTGTGTATAAATTAGATTATAATGTCATGCGTCATCTTTTCGATTTCTAAAATACAAAAGTTTTAGATGATCATCCTAAATTTGATGTGGATTCCTATTGGAAAATTTTAACAGAGGAAGACAATTTTGATTCACGCAATGCATCAAATTCTTTAATACGTAGTGTTGAATATTTGTTGTTGCATAAATTCATGTGTTTAACTATGTTTAATAAAACTGAAAGTAACAAATGTTCGGTTAAAGAAATTTTCTTCTTATGGTGTATCACAAGGTTAGAATTAACACACCTTTTAGAATTTTTAGATCAATTGTCAGTTTTGTCGATAAGCAAAGTTTATATTTTGGAATGGGGCACAAGCTTACTGCTTTAGCTCATTTTTATAACCATAATTTGGAAGAGGTACGTACAATGCCACTCGATACGTTTGACATATAATTTTTTAGGCATCTTGAGATTATGGAGGTTCATTCTATGGAATTCTATAATCCTCAGACGTGTACTGTAATGAAAAATAGGAGAAGCATCAGTATAGCTGCATCCCGACCTTCCACATCTCGAACAGCTCAAGATCCAGAGGACGAAGCAGAAGCAGCAGAACCTAGCGCACTAGCAAGTGCTGACCAACTCCTACCAACCCTTGAACAAATAACCTCCAACCAACAACATATGACATCTCAACTAAATGAGCCTAACACACAAATGCAAATAGTACATAAGGATCAGCGTAGTTTGAAGAAGAGGTTCCTCAACTTCTGTCGGAGGAACAATTTTAAAGCTCCTACACCATCACCGTCACCACCATCATAGGAATAAGCTTTTCTTATCCCTTAAACTTTTAAAATTTGTTGTTTCTTGTGTGTGAGTCATTTCATGTGTATTAGGTTTCATATTATTTGTTTGTGTGTTATGTCTTTTGTCTAGTTCTAATTTCTTTAAATTTGATTTGACTTCAGTATCTTCTGTTTGGTTTAATATCATTCATTTGTTTAAATTTCTTTTGTTTGGTTTGTTTTTATTTTTCTTTTGTATGATTTGATGTCATTTCCCTTTATTTGGTTGTTGACTTGTCACATTGAGGACAATGTGATCTTTAAGTGTGGGGAGGTGACATCAAAGTTCTTAGTTGTAGTTTTTTGTTAAATAGGATGCATCTTTAGGCATATTGTATGTGCTTTATGTTAGTAATGGAACCACATTTAAGTCACTCTAATAAATATTGCCATGAAATTCTGTCATGTTAGTTAGAAATAGATTGAATGCATGCTTGAACTCAGATTAGGTCATCTGAGTAGAAAGTAAACCATATAGAGTGATGAAAAGTAGTTGGTTACATAAGCTTAGTCACAAATTGACATTTAAACAATGAGGTAGTGTAGAAATGCATAATGAGTTTTCAATTGAGCCAAAGTGAGGATTGAGCCATATGACTTCATCTATAGTCATTTCATTTCTTTGTTGAGTGTACTTTCATAGGTTACTACCTTCAAAACTTGCTTTAAATCAGTTTGAGTCTACTAGATGCATGCTTAATAGAGATGATCTAGGCCTTTTTTATGTTAACCCTTGGCTTAAATGACCTATTCGTTAATTATCCCTTGCTACCCTCATTTTTTTATGAAACACCTGAAATTTTAAAACTTTAACCCTCGTTATCCTACCCTTTTTCACAAGCCTAGTAAAGTATTAAGTAAAACATTAGTTGGGATTGTGTGAAATTTTTACCGAGACTAGTTAAGTAAAATTCTCCCTATGGACTACATTGTATACAGTGCTAGTTTTGATTCATAGTTCTTCCATGTATGAAGAAAAAGAAAAAATATGAAAAATGACAAAAAAGAGAAAAGAAAAAGGAATAACAAGTGAATATCATCAATTAGTACGGAATATTAGTTATATTTGTATGTCTTCTATTTATATTTAGTTATCCCATTTTATTTTTTTTTACTTTACTTATGCTTCTATTTATATTAGTTATCTTTTCCCTTTTTTTGACCCACTTTAACCCTTACCACATTACAACCCTAAACAAGTCCTTTTGATTTATTTATGCATGTAATCATTGCAGAGGAGAATTGGTGTATTAGTAAGCCTGTGGTAGTGTAGTTTCCTATAGGAAGTTTGAGCAAAACACTAACCCTTAAACACTTGAGCGAAATGAGTGAAAATTGTAAGGAAGATTTATTTAGGAATCTTTACTTATCTTTGAGTGATTGTGTCGATTGTGAGTTTGCTTATGCACACCAATGAAAAAGTAGTCATGATATGTGCATTAACTTGATATTTGAGTTGGCTTAAATTTGAGGGATTATATGTTTTGATCTATGCAAAAAAGAAGTGGTAGAATGGATTGGTTGTATTTATTTTGCTTGAGGACAAGCAAAGGTTCAAGTATAGGGATGTTGATAGGTGTGCATTAAGATATGTTTTTATAGGTAATCGGCATGTTCGTTCTAGCATAATTGTTGTTTATTGTTCTAGTTTAGGATTAGTTTTGCATGTTTTCATTAAGTTTGATTTTCAGTATTGTTCTTGTGTGTTTGATGCTAATTGAGGGTAAGAATTGATTATTTTTGTGTAGGAAAAAAGAGGGAGCAACTTGGAGGATGAACAAGAGATTAAAGAGGAGAAGACAAGAGGAGTTCATCTGGGACAAATTCCTACGTTAGTGGGAATTAGGAAAATTCCCACAGACGTGGGAAATCACAACATAAATGAAGAGTGGTTCTGTTTATAATTCCCACGCTTGTGGGAGGCAATCTGCGAGGCTTCATTAAACCTAGGATTTTTTTACTATAGAAACATCATTAAGCCTCCATTTTCGAAGGAGACGACACCCACCTATAGAAACGCCATCCTTGGGTGAAGAACATATGTTTGGAGCGTCGAGGAAGAATTGAAGACAAAGATCATTATCAAGATTAGGCAAAATAGCACATCAACACCGAAATTCCAGATTTTGGAAAAGAAGAGGAGTCTTATATTCAATTTTCTGTCACTTTGATTTCTTCCTTTCTTTGTAAAAATGTTTTATTTGATTGATGATGATGTTATGAAGACCATGTTAGGCTAATTTCATATTAGGGATTGCTTTTGGATTATTTTGTCAAAACTCATATTTTATTAGATTGAATGAAGTATCTTTGATAATTGTTGTTCTTATTTTTCATCTTACAACAAATCGAGAGAGTGAGTGAGATGAGATTCATGTAGGATTGTATAACGACACCTATAAACTAGCAATCATTATGTCAATTGAATAATTAGAAGAGAGATCTCGATTAGTCAATTGATCACCCATAGGATAGCTTAATTACTAGTTGAATCGGTAGAGTCATTGCGTAGGTTGAGAGATCATTCAATCGATTCCCATTAATTCGATTAAGGAAAAATAGTTACACCTTGAGAGAGGGTAATTAGTACATTTGAAAACCTAGGATGAGACACAATTCAATCAATAAGATAAGAGGGAGACAAAATAAGGAAAAAGTAATCTCTAGCATTTAGATTCTTGAATTCAGATTTTCTGCAATTGCAGTATTATCCATTGTTTATATTAGTCTCTTTTAATTTTAATTTAATTTTTCAGATTATTTGCGTTTCATAATTTAGTTTCTTAAACAAAGTTGTGTCTAAATTAAGCGGTGTCTAGGCATCAATCCCTGTGGGATCGCTATCCGCTCTTTTTACTACAGGTCAAGACCCGTACACTTATGATTTTTTATCGTAAAACAAGTAGATAGATTTTACCCTCAACAAAGTTGCACTGTTTTAATTTTTCAATTTTTATAGAACTGGGGAGAAGTATAGAGAAAAAGAAAAAGAAAAAGAAAAAGAAAAAAGAGAAATCTCCTCTTTGATGTTCATGTTTAAAAAAATAAAAATAAAAATAAAAATATATTAAAATGATGTGGTGAATGAAATGATGCTATTTGAGTCAAATCAATTTTCAAAATGATTTCAGGTAAAAGTTGTATAAATTAGTTTGTATGATTTTCTTCGATTTGTTTAACCTAAAAAAATTCTTTTTTCTTACCTTTATTTAAGCAACGTTACAACCTTTAACAAATCCCTTTGATTTTTAAATTAAATTGATTTTTTTAGTGGTGGAGATATGACTCATTGAGAGCTTAATGAACTCTAAACACTTTGAGTGTATAGATTGAAGTTCATGAGATGGTATCAAGTTTTTTTATTTGATTTTGATTAAATTTATGAGATGCTATTTTTTTATTCTAAAAATTTATCCTAGGAGTGCTTGTTCTCTTAATTGTTGTTTTATCTTAAACCTTTAATTTGTATTAACTTAAGGGATATTTTTAGATAATATAAAAGAAGACGAGAGGTTGTTACGAGAACAATTGACATATTGAATTGTCATATGTTTGAGGACAAGCATAAGTCGAGTGTAGGGGAATTTGATAAGATGTAATTTGGTTATATTAATTGGACTCATCTCTTTTGTTTTAGATTGATTTTGGTGCCTAATTGGAGAAATTAATATTTATTTTATTTTAGGAGGAGACAAATGGAGTTTAGATCAAATTGGAGCACTATTTGTTAAAAACATGAAATTTTGAAAAAGATGATAGATTGTTGCTGCGGATAAGACGCGATCACGCCTAAAGTCAGATTTACTCTAAGAGTTTTAATTCAATTAAGAGACTTGTTCCTAACCCTATTATGTAGGGATTTGGATTTGTTTAAAAGACAATATTTGGAATATTGAAAAAAGTTAATTTTTGCTGTAGGAAAGAAGAGGAAAAAAAGTCAAACTCTCTCTATAATTCTTTTTCATTTTTATTTTATTTTCTATTTTTCTTTATTCTATTTTTGGTGGTGGAAGTAAAGCCATGAGTGGCTAAATCCAAATATTTTAGTTATTCAAAGCTCTAAATGTAACCTTGTAAGATTTTGTTCTAAACTTAGATTTGTATTTTAATTTAAGTTTTTTTGTTTCTTTTATTTCATACATAATCAATATTGATTGATTTGACAAATTTACTTCAATTTTGACTATTCTATAACTGTTCATGAATTTAGTAGTCTATAATTTTCATTAATCATTGGCATAAGTAGCAAATAGGTTATTTATGAATTTACATATTTAACTTATGAGAAATAAGATAACCAAGTTGAATAGTTATAGCTATCTCAATTATTTAATTTAGGATGTAGTCTTTTTCATTAAGCTTATTGCTATCATTTAACTGATATGGAATATTATCATATCCAATCAACTAATTGTAAGTTTTGGTTTGAATCTGGGTTTGAACAAATTAATTTAGAAATTTGAAGACTTATTATGACTATCCTAATATGTTTTGGACTAACTGCTTGAATTGTGAAAATTATTCTTTCAAAAGTAGATTTTTCAGTATTAACGACAAATTAAGCGAGACCTTAGTGGACATATCTAATTATGTGGAAACTAAAAATCCATTAGATCCTATCAAAAATACCAATAATCAGTTAATTGAAATAAAATTAAAAGATCCTACATAGGAAATAAACATTCGAAATAATATCCCTTATACTCCTAAAGATGTACAAGAATTTATAACCGAATATCAAGAATTATCACAAAAACAGTTAATTTCACCTAGTACAAGTAAACCTTCTGCCCTAGCTTTTTATGTAGATAATCATTCAGAACAAAAACGAGGTAAAAGACGAATGGTTATTAACTATAAAAAAATAAATGAAGCAATTGAAGGAGATGCATATAAATTACCACGTAAAGATTATATTTTAAATAAGTTAAAAGGACATCAATTGTTTACTACTTTAAATGCAAAATCAGGTTATTAGCAATTACGATTACATGAAAAGACAAAACCATTAACAACTTTTACTTGTCCACCACAAAAATATTATCAATGGAATATATTATCCTTTGGATTAAAACAAGCCCCTGGCATATATCAACGATTTATGGATAATAATCTAGACGGATTAGAAGTTAGTATATATAGATGATATTATTATTTTCTCTAATAAAGATAAAGAAGATCATTTACATAAAGTCAAATCTGTTCTACAAAGATGTCAACAGAAAGGATTAATTTTAAGTAAAAAGAAAATTAGACTAGCACAACAAAACATTGAATATTTAGGAATTCAAATTTCAAAAGGATTTCTTCAATTACAACCTAATATTTTAAAAAGAATACAAACTTTCCTTGATATATGTAAAAATGTAACTGAAATTTAAAAATTGTTAGGCTTATTAAATTATATATCTGATCAAGGATTTCTTAAAGATTTAGCAAAAGAACAAAAACAACTACAATTAAAATGTAGTATAAAAACACAATAGTCTTGGACACAGGAGGATACAAAAAATGTTCAACGTTTAAAGTTACTTTGTAGTAATCTACCAGTTTTATATAATTATGATTTGAAGGATATACTACTGGTTCAAATTGATGCCAGCATGCATACATGGACAGGTTGCCTTTTGGCAAAACCACCCATTCAAAAGAAGTATTTATTATGCAAGTATATAAATGGCACTTTCAATATTGCCGAACTCAAGTACCCAATTCATGAAAAGGAAACACTTGCATGTATTAAGACATTAAGAAAATGGAAAGTAGATTTACTTCCAGTCAAATTTTACATTCAGACTGATTCCAAATATTTATGTAATTTTGCAAAATATCAAATAAAACAAATTATAATCAAGGTCGATTGATTCGATGGCAATTAGAACTAAATCAGTATTCATTTCAGGTAAATTATATATCATCTGCTTTTAACAGTCTTGTAAACATATTAACCAGAGAATGGAAGCAGCTATAGCCAGCTTGAAGGATTCATTAAATAAAAAGGAAGCAGAATTGTTGGATTTACAACATTAAGTAAGCATTGTTATGAAGGATATAAATCAACTTCGTTATATTATTCAGCTATTAGAAAAACAACTACCTCCCACTACTCAACCTATTCAGCTGATTACTCCTCAAACATTTGTACAGACATCCAGCCCCATCCAACCAAATCATTCCATTACCTAGTCTGAACCAGTTATATCCCAAAAGCAAGCTGATCACAAAGAAAATAAAACCTATGTCATTTTTAATGGACTTATGGCTGGTCTATATGATGAATGGCATAAAGCCTCTTTACACGTCACAGGCAAACCATCCATTATTCATAAAGCCTACACCACTAGAACCAAAGCTGAAAAAGCCTTCAAGGAATTCCAAAACCCAATTCTTAAGCCACAATATAAACAAGTCCTAGAAAAACCATCTGTTGAAACCAAAATGAAATCATTAGGAAAACCCATCAATATGGAAAGAATTAATTCTATTCCCACTCAGGCGGTCAAGGAAGAAATGAAAAAGATCACTCCTGATATGTTTTACGAATGCTTTCAAGCATTAAATGAGTGGACAGATGCACAAAAATAATTTCAATATTACCCATAAAATTGAGGCAGATATGGCCCCAAAGCAATTATGTTACCTGAAGTAGATCCATTAACTACCTAGCTCTTTTTTCAAAGTGGACTTATTGACACTATCTATCTCTCTACTTTACACAGTTTAGCCGACTTTCCTGTTGGTTTTATCCAAGCAGTAAAAAACTACAAAGACAGATTTGCCAAGGACCGAGAAATCTTTCTCAAAGTATTGAGTACCTATCCTATCTTCTCAAAAGCTGACAATATTCAGGAATCTACTTCACTGATTCCTAAAATTGCTGATATTCAAATTGGAATTAGCAATGGTTTATATCCACCAATTGATGAACCACCTAGACATGAGATCTCATAGGATCTTATTAATCATTTTAATCTTTATTGTATCGAAGGAGTCTACAGTCAATGTTTGAAACTCAACAAGGAATCACTCATCAAACTTAATTATAGAGGATTTAATATACTGATGACTTCAAATTATCGACAACCAATAGCAACGGAGTCTCTGTAATTAATCAAACAGATCGAAGCACATTTTTCTCATACAGCAGGCATCTTTGAAGAGTTATCTCTTGATTGGAAAAGTTCCATTTGCCAGCAATTACGCAGTTACCTAACACATAAGTGTGCATTATGCCCCTCTACTTCAGCACCTCCTAAAGACGACAACAACAGTACAGATGAAGTAATTATTGAGGAATAGAATCAATAAAGTATACAGTTTTACTTTTAGCAGTTTGTAATTATTTAGTACTTTTGTTATTTTATCCATATGTAATTATTTAGTACTTTTGTTAATTTGGCCATATGTAATTATTAGTAAATAGGTGGCTGACAACGACATATGGCCAACCACCTTTAGCTTTTACTTTTAGCTTTCTTCTTCTTTACTTTATTCTTTTCTTGTCAAATGTCTAGTCTTTTGTCCTTTTCTCTTTAGTTTGCCTATATAATGTACCCTTCGGCAATTGCCTAAACCATGAAATAAAATTTCTTATCTCTTTTTCCAGTAAACCTCTCTCCTATCTTAGCCTAAGGTTTGGTGTTCAAACGGAAACGAGGACATCAGGTATGAGTTTTAAATATTTTCTTTCATCAATTATTACTTAGTTTTTACTATATTCAACCTTATTTATTTATGTTACTTATTAGTTGTCTCTGTTTAAATACACCTGAATTATTTGATTTATTAAAAAATAAAAAATTATGGATTTCTACCTATACTTAGACAATATCTTTTTGATAAAATATTTAATCCTAACATAGATTATAATAACCTGTTTTAATCATCGTTTAGGCACTATGATTAATACAGATTGCTGGATTTGCCAAGCATTAAGTATAAGCATGAAACTTACACAAGATAAATTAGATAATAGCAAACAACTCATTGATCACTTCAAAAATCATCATGAACAACTAGTAGCTAAAGCACATATCTTCTATTTTCTACATCTTCAAGGATCTCAAGAGCTTATCTTATTAGATCAAGAAAAATAGTATTGCCTAGACTTACTGTCCAGTCATGTTAACTTATATAATCAAGAAAAACAAACACTATACCAATTACTTAAACGCCTTGGAACCCACTATCAACAAGCATATCTGGATCTAGCCTTAGAAGCAGCAAGAGCCGAAGAAAAATTAAAGCAAATATAAAAATTGTATATTATGTATTACTCAAAATGAATAATACTTGTAGTTTATGTACCTAGTATGATGAATATATTAATTATCTTCAAGAACTAATTAACCAATATAAAAATGAAATAGAATATTATAAACAAAGATATAATTATGTATAATTTATGATTGGTAACCCAAATGGAATTAAACCAATAAAAGAATAATTGGATTTAGCCACAAGTCAATATTATTTTTATCAAACAGAATTAACTTCAATAATTAGGTTATCTCAAGATCATCAAGCCACATGTTAGAAATAATAGAACAAACTGAAGCACAAAATATATTAGATTTAGATAATTTAGAAATTATAGAATCAGCAGGAATATTTCATCTCACTACGCTTTGATCTAAAGAAAAACAAAAACAAATTGCCAAATTCTTTTATCTAAAGAAAAACAAAAACAAATCGCCAAAGCACAATTAAACTTAAAATCGGGACAAGATATTAATTATCAAACTTTTCATAATTTGATAAATAGACAAAATATCATTTATTATGGAAAACTACTTCATGAAACTCCTATTTGTATAGATCAGTGTAATGGACATATTCGACTTCCTTTAATTAATCAAGAACAAATTTGTAAACAATTACGAAAAATCCCTGAACCTAAAAGAAATAAAATTAGTTATATACATCTTTCTACTATTCAAATTCTATTAAAATCAACGTTTCAAGAAGGAATAGATTCCCTTATACGACTAGCTATTATCGATGAAAGATTAACAGAATTAAAAGAACAAATTTTAGGAATAATAAATGGAAATTTAGCTTATGGAAAAATTAAATTTAACACACATCCCATAAATTAGACGAAACCATTACTATAGCATATACATTTTATAAAGATAATTTAATGACCATAGGATAGTACCCATTTTCTATAACTTATAAAGTAAGTTATGCTTTAACAAATTCTCATCATAGTATTGAATTCAAAGATACATATCGAATTTATATGGATCAATTATTTAATGATGTAGCAAAAATTGGAATTAATTTAAACACATCTCTTAGAGAACTACCCGAAAGTAAATATCCTATACAATATAATCAGTTAAGTGCACCAAGATTATCTTTATCAGATCATATATATAAACCTTCAACTACAATTCCTTTACTTAGATCACAATCAATTAAGTTATCCAGACCAATTAGATTCACTGAACCAGGAAGTAATTTAGAAAGATCAATACCTATCACCGATCTCTAATTAATTAATCAAACTAACCAAAAAGAAGAAGATCAAAATATAGGTAAAGACATTAGCTCTATTAAATTACAACTTCAGGAATTATCTACCCATGTTAAAAATATGTTATGAGTATTACAAAACAAATATATGAGATATTATAAAAACAAGAACAATTAGAAACACATTTGGATAATGCAATACAAAAATAATGAGTACTCATAAATATTATACAAAGAATAGAAAGTAATCAAAAAAATAATAAACGAACAAATACAACAACAGTTAGCACAAATAGCACAACTACAACACAAATTACTTAACTTTAAATTTGATCTGCTAATACAAGTGGCATCAAAGCCTAGTGACAAAAAGAAAGTTACAACATTAATTAAACCATAGAGAATATAGAAAAAGATATTTGAACTCAATTAGAAGAAATTACACAGTTAGTAAATACATTAACTCTCAATTCTAAAGAAATTACTAATCCTATTACAAATCAAGATGAATTTATATATGGCTATGAATCAGATCAAGAATTATATGTCGATCAACAACAAAAGAATGAAGATCAACCAAAGTCTAGTCAAAGTGGAGAAAAACGTAAGCGAGAACAAAAAGATAAATATCAATGGACTCAAAAACTAATAGAAAATGATGAATTAAATAAATTTGGATACTATAGAAAAGATAATAAAATAAGAAAGTTTCCTTTTGAATATACCCCTAAACATATTACCTTAGGTCCTGATGGAATTTTAGATGTCGATTGCGTTATATCACCTGAAAAATTATCATCAGAATGGTCAAATCGATTAGTTTTAATTATTCAATTAGAAAAACTCTTTGAAGGATTAAATAATATTAGTACTTTATGGAATTTTATTACTTATAAAACTACTTGAATAGTACTTAAGTTTTTTTTAGATAATGAGCTATGAATTAAAAATACTACTGAATTTTTAAATGCTGTAGAATCTGTAAAAGCTTTTCAAGCAGTAACAAATGAAATTTATAAAGAATTTATTGAAAAACATATAAAATCTTATAAACAAGAAATAGAAAATGAGGTAAGAAAAAAAATGCCCTCTGGCATTTAAACAATATGCGAATTTGTGATATTTGTCATTTAGAACACTACATTTGTGAATTCAAAAAATATTATTATAAATTAACTAGACACGAACAAGATATGTATATACAAATATTTATTAAAAAATTACCTTATCCTATAAATAAAACAGTTGAAGAACTATTTCTTATTAAACAAACTGCAAATTTAGTAGCTTATAATCTAGGAGGAGCAATATCAATAACAAAGAAAGTATTAGCTAAAAAATGCCTTGAAGCAAAATTACACAAAAAATTACGTCATAAAGATATTCAATTATGTTGTTCTAAATATTCTGAAGTACCTTAACAGTACGACTGTGAATCAACATATAGAAAACCAAAAAAAAACTAAAATACTGGAAAAAATATACAAATTGGAAACATTACCCCAAATGGAAAAAGTATCCTAAAAAATTCCCTTCACAACAATTTTTTAGACACAAACATTATCGTCAATATAAACCAAAGAGGTAGTTTTGCCCACAAAATAAAAAACAATGTAGATGTTGGATATGTAAGAAAGAAGGACATTATGCAAACAAATGTCCAAAACAAAATCAGAATCAATTTAAAGAAAAAAATTAATTTTCTTACTCTTGCAAATCAATCAAAATTAGAATCTATTGAATCTAATTATGCAATAGATTCAACAATTCCTTCACTCTATGAATATGAATCACAAAATTCAGAATCAACATCTGAATCCGAATACAACTTTTATTCAAGTGATTATTCAGAATAAAAAAGTAAATGCATATATAGATACATGAGCAACAATATTTATCGCTACAAAAACTTTACTTAACAATTGGAAAAAATTAAACAAACCTCTTCAAATAAAAATTGCTGATGGAAGTATAAAATCTATCTGGTTTGTTAGTTACTATAATAATATTATTATTGAAAATTATACATTTATTTTCCCCTCCATTTATCAACAAGAATCAGGATTACCATTAATTTTAGGAAATAATTTTCTTAAATTACATAATCCCTTTTGTCAATATTTACACTATGTAACATTAAAAACTCCTATTATCAAATACCTAAATCAAAATTCAATAATATTAAAAATACCAATCTATCATAATACATACTATCAGACCTTAAAACAAATAACAGAAAAACTAAATTATCTACAATTCTATCTTCTCAACAATATTTCCTTACAAACTGAAATTGAAACATTAATAGAATCTGTTTGTAGTGAAAATCCATTAGATCCTATCAAAAATACCAATAAACAGTTAATTGAAATAAAATTAAAAGATCCTATACAAGAAATAAATATTCGAAATAATATCCTTTATACTCCTAAAGATGTACAAGAATTTATAACTGAATGTCAATAATTATTACAAAAACAGTTAATTTCACCTAGTACAAGTAAACATTATACCCCAGCTTTTTATGTAGATAATCATTCAGAACAAAAACGAGGTAAAAGACGAATGGTTATTAACTATAAAAAATTAAATGAAGCAACTAAAGGAGTTGCTTATAAAATACCACGTAAAGATTATATTTTAAATAAGTTAAAAGGACATCAATGGTTTACTACTTTATATGCAAAATCAGATTATTGGCAATTACGATTACATGAAAATGCAAAACCATTAACAACTTTTACTTGTCCACCACAAAAACATTATCAATGGAATATATTATCTTTTGGATTAAAACAGGCGCCTGGCATATATCAACGACTTATGGATAATAATCTAGACGGATTAGAAGCATTTACCTTAGTGTATATAGATGATATTATTATTTTCTCTAACAAGGATAAAGATCATTTACACAAAGTCAAATTTGTTCTACAAAGATGTCAACAGAAAGGATTAATTTTAAGTAAAAAGAAAATTAGACTAGCACATCAAAACATTGAATATTTAGGAATTCAGATTTCAAAAGGATTTCTTCAATTACAACCTAATATTTTAAAAAGAATACAAACTTTCCCTGATATATGTAAAAATGTAACTAAAGTTCAAAAATTGTTAGGCTTATTAAATTATATATCTGATCAAGGATTTCTTAAACATTTAGCAAAAGAACGAAAACAACTACAATTAAAATGTAGTACAAAAATACAATGATCTTGGACACAGGAGAATACAAAAAATGTTCAACGTTTAAAGTTACTTTGTAGTAATTTACCAGTTTTTATATAATTATGATTTGAAGGATACACTACTGGTTCAAATTGATGCCAGCATGGATACATAGGCAGGTTGCCTTTTTGCAAAACCACCCAATCAAAAGAAGTATTTATTATGCAAGTATATAAACGGCACTTTCAATACTGTCGAACATAAGTACCTAATTTATGAAAAAGGAAACACTTGCATGTATTAAGACATTAAGAAAATGGAAAGTAGATTTACTAACAGTCGAATTTTACATTCAGACTGATTCCAAGTATTTATGCAATTTTACAAAATATCAAATAAAAACAAATTATAATCAAGGTCGATTGATTCGATGACAATTAGAACTAAATCATTATTCATTTAAGATAAATCATATATCATCTGCTTCTAACAGTCTTGCAGATATATTAACTAGAGAATGGAAGCAGCTATAGCTAGCTTGAAGGATTCATTAAATAAAAAGGAAGCAAAATTGTTGGATTTACAACATCAAGTAAGCATTGTTACGAAGGATATAAATCAACTTCGTTCTATTATTCAACTATTAGAAAAACAACTACCTCCCATTACTCAATCTATTTAGCTGATTACTCCTCAAACATTTGTACAGACATCCAGCCCCATCCAACCAAATCCTTCCATTACCCAGTCTGAACTTCTTGTGTAAGTTTCATGCTTGGCAAATCCAGCAATCTGTATTAATCATAGTGCCTAAACGATGATTAAAACAGGTTATTATAATCTATATTAGGATTAAATATATGATCAAAAAGATATTGTCTAAGTATAGGTAGAAATTCATAAATTTTTATCTTTTCTAATAAATCAAATAAATAAGGTGTATTTAAAAAGATAAAACTAATAAGTAACATAAATAAACATGGTTGAATATAGTAAAAACTAAGTAATAATTGCATAATAATTGATGAAAGAAAATACTTAAAATTCATACCTGATGTCCTCGTTTCCGTTTGAACGCTAAATCTTAGGCTGAACCAGTTATAGCCCAAAAGCAAGCCGATCACAAAGAAAATAAAACCTATGTCATTTTTAATGGACCTATGGCCGGCCTATATGAAGAATGGCATAAAACCTTTTTACACATCACAGGCAAACCGTCCATTATTTATAAAGCCTACACCACTATAACCGAAGCTGAAAAAGCCTTCAAGGAATTCCAAAACCCAATTCTTGAGCCACAATATAAACAAGTCCTAGAAAAATCATCTGTTGAAACCAAAATGAAATCATTAGGAAAGCCCATTAATATGGAAACAATTAATTCTATTCCCACTCGGGCGGTCAAGGATGAAATGAAAAAAATCACTCCAGATATGTTTTATGAATGCTTTCAAGCATTAAATGAGTGGACAGATGCACAAAAACAATTCCAATATTACCCACAAAATAGAGGTAGATATGGCCTCAAAGCAATTATCTTACCCGAAGCAGATCCATTAACTACCTACCTCTTTTTTCAAAGTAGACTTATTGACACTATCTATCTCTTTAATTTACACAGTCTAGCCGACTTCCTTGTTGGTTTTATCCGAGCAGTAAAAAAATACGAAGACAAATTTGCCAAGGACCGAGAAATCTTTCTCAAAGTATTCAGTACCTATCCTATCTTCTCAAAAGCTGACAATATTCAGGAATCTACTTTACAGATTCCCAAAATTGCTTATATCCAAATTGGAATTAGCAATGGTTTATATCCGCCAATTGACGAACCACCCAGACATGAGATCTCATGGGATCTAATTAATCATTTTAATCTTCATTGTATCGAAGGAGTCTATAATCAATATTTAAAACTCAACAAGGAATCACTCATCAACCTTAATTACAGAGGATCTAATCTACTAATGACTTCAAATTACTGACAACCAATAGCAACGGAGTCTCTGCAATTAATCAAACAGATTGAAGCACAGTTTTCTTATACAGCAGGTATCCTTGAAGAATTATCACTTGATTGGAAAATTTCCATTTGCCAGCAATTACTCAATTACCCAACACATAAGTGTGCATTATGCCCCTCTACCTCAGCATCTCCTAAAGACGACAACAGCAGTACAGATGAAGTAATTATTGAAGAGTAGAATCACTAAAGTATACAGCTTTACTTTTGGCAGTATGCTATTATTTAGTACTTTTGGCAGTATGTAATTATTAGTTAGAAGGTGGCCGATAACGACAAATTGCCAACCACCTTTTATCTTTTACTTTAAGCTTTTACTTTATCTTTAGCTTTTATTTTAAGCTTTTGCTTTTAGCTTTCTTCTTCTTTACTTTATTCTTTTCTTGTCAAATGTCTAGTCTTTTGTCTTTTTCTCTTTAGTTTGCCTATATAATGTATCCTCCGGCAATTGCCGAAACCATGAAATAAAATTTCTTATCTCTCTTTCCTGTAAGCCTCTCTCCTACCTTAGCCTAAGGCTTGGTGTTCAAACGAAAACGAAGACATCAGATATGAGTTTTAAGTATTTTCTTTCATCAATTATTATGCAATTATTACTTAGTTTTTACTATGTTCAACTATGTTTATTTATTTTATCAATTAGTTTTATCTGTTTAAATACAATTGATATTCCTTTGTGGCCTGAGAGATATTCTTCCATACATAACCCTCAAGATCAATCTTCTCCTTGAATTTAGATGTCATGTTTCTTGAGCACAGTCTAGACGGAATCAACCTAATATAACAACAAATAATTTTATACTATTTTTAAAATTTAAACCTATAGCTTAATTTTAAACATATAGTGTTTCATGTATTTTCACTGATAGATTATTGACAATTGTGATGTAAGTTCTTCCATCAGGTCCCTCAGCTCCAGGCTGACGGCCTCCTCTTTCATCCTCATCTACAAGTGTAGTAGTTGGAGGGGGAGGAGGTGATTCAGTTCTCGCTAACACACCATGAGATGCTTCACCTGTACAATAAATACCTCCAAATCATGGTCTGAATCTTGGTCGCATTATATCATGTTTTCTATTTAGTGGCATATTTCAACCTGAAATTAATATTTGATTGAATTTTTTAGAAATATAACAATTTGAATTCAATATTTTATACAATATATTGAAAAGGAAATAACTAATTTGTTGAATATAATATTCAATTACAAACACAAGTTAATCGCTATCATCACTTAATTGTAAATCAAAATCATCTTCTTTTTTGAAGAACTTGAATCAAACTCAGGCTCTTCTTTAGATCTCCGGCCCTCTTACATGTGTGCATTAGTCTATATTTTTCTATGTAATTGGCATGTGTTTTCTTGCATACTTGTTGATTATTGTTACAGTTTAGGATTCATTTTGTATATTTTTTTTGTTTGATTTCCATTGTTGTTCTTTCATGTTTGATGTTAATTTAGGGTAAGAATTGACTATTTTTATGTAGGAAGGAAGATGAATCAAGAGGAAAAGAAAAGAGGAAGTGTGTTGAGACCAATTCCCATAATCGTGAGAATCATAATTCGAGACAATATGCTGGGCTTCATTAAACTTAGGATTTTTGGACTATTTAAGCATCATTAAGCCTCCATTGAGAGACGAAGCCCTTCTGTAGAAACACCATCCTTGAGTGAAGAACATATGTTTGGAGCCTTGAGGAAGGATTGAAGTCAAAGATCATCATCAAGATTGGGAAAAATAGTACATCAACACCAAAATTTCCAAATTTTGGAAAAGAAGAGAAGGAGTCTTTCTATTCAATTTTCTGTCAATTTCACTTCTTCTATTCTTTGTAAAATGATTTATTTGAATGTTGATGATGTTATGGAGACCGTGTTAGGATTATTTAGTTTTAGGGATTGCTTTTGAACTATTTTGTTAGAACTTTAACTTTATTGAATTGAATGAAGTTGTCTTTGATGATTGTTGATTTTATTTGTTATCTTGCAACAAATCAAGAGAGTGAGTGAGATAAATTTTTGTAGGATTGTACAACGAGAGTTAGTGACCTATAGACTTGCAATTATCACGTTAATTGAATAGTTAGAAGAGAGATCTCGGCTAGTCAATTGATCAGCCATAAGATAGTTTAATAACTAGTTGAATAGGTCGAGTCTTTGGGGTTGAGAGATCATCCATTTGATTCCATTTAATTTGATTAAGGACAATTAATTACACTTTGAGAGAGGGTAGTTAATACATTTAAAAATCTAGGATGAGACACAATTCAACCAACAAAATATGAGGTAGAAAAAATAGGGAGAAAAGTAATTTCTAGTCTTTAGATTCTTAAATTATGATTTTTCTACACGTTGGTATTGTCTATTGCTTTGTGTTAATCTTTTAATTTTAATTTAATTTTCCAGATTATTTGCATTAAACAATTCGTTTCTTAAACAAAGTCTTGCCTAAATTAAATGTTGTCTAGGCCTCAATCCCTGTGGGATCAATATCCGCTCTTTTAAGTTACAAGTCACGACCTTTAAGCATAAAATAAGTAGATAGGTTTTACCATTAACAAGTTTTTGGCGCCGTTGCTGGGTATTGATTGTTTAGCATCTCATTTAATTTAGATTACTTTGATTTAAGAGTTTTTGATACTTTTCCTTGTGTCATTACAGGTGCATGAACACAAGGAGCACACAATGAATGAAAGAAATAAGCAAAGACGAATTTCCTGACATCAAGAGGCATAAAAGAGAGTTAAGAAGTGTAAAGCATCTTAACTTTTCACAACAAAATAAGGTTGAAGAAGGAGAGTAAGGAGGACCAGAGAGGACTTTGATGGATTTCATGAGGCCAAGTTTTAGTCCTCAAGGAGTGGCAAAACTGGTGGTCCAAGAAAATAATTTCGAGATAAAGCCGGTGCTGTTCAACATTCTACAAAATAATGTGCAGTTTTATGGGCTATCCAACGAGGATCCAAATGCCCACATCAACTGTAACAGCCCAGTCCACCCGCTTGCAGATATTGTCCGCTTTGAGCCTCGGCCTCTCGGGTCTCGCGCTCTCACGGTTTTGTTTTTCCGCAGGACTTCCCAGGAGGTCACCCATCCTGGTACTGCTCTCGCCCTAGCACATTTAACTTCGGAGTTCTGATGGGATCCGGTGCGTTAGGGCATGGA
>JAOQML010120742.1:0-20419 GCA_027568935.1 Erythroxylum urbanii
CATATCATCTATAAAGATATTATAGTCCATGATTAATCATGAACATCAATAACAGAACATACATACATATATACATATATATATATACATGTTCTTCATCACTTTCACCCTAATTCTTCCCATTTCATAGTCTCTCACTACCAAAATCACTAAAGCAAAACATGAACCTATCCACACTTCTCATGTACTGGTCGAAATTTTCTAAGAAAAGTTTCAGGGTCTAACACTGCCACTTAAAGGTTATAATGTTATTTTAGGGACTTAGTGGTTGAGGACACTGGGACCTATAGTGTGGGATTTTTCTAAAATGTAGATGAGGTTAAACACAAGAGGCAAGGATCCAATTTTGAAAGGATTATATATCCCAAAAAACATAATGACATATGCTCCAGGTCACCAAAAAAGGAAGAAAAGGCTTTTGTTACAACTTTATGCCACCAAAAATTCAGAAATCCAACCATCATCACCAAAAATACCACCCTAAATTCAATCTCTTTTGGTTGAGTTTAAAGATATAATGAAACAAACAAAGGGCCTACCTTATGTATGTATGCTTATTCATAAAATCCCTTTAAATCCTAGCTAAGTTCCTATTTCAATCAAACCATATAGATATCGCTTCCACCAAAAAGTCAAAATAGAAAATCTAGTTACTGAAATGCTCTACTCTAGAATAATTAGACCTAGCAATAGCCCTTATTCTTCCCTAGTTATTCTAGTAAAAAAACAAGACAACTCATGGAGAATGTATGTAGACTATGTCTTTAGATAAAGTGACTATTAGAGATGAATTCCTGATACCAGTTGTTGATGAACTCCTAGATGAGTTATACGGTGCACAATATTTTACCAAGTTGGACCTTCATTTGAGATATCATCAAATTTGAGTGCACCTTAATGACATCAAGAAAATGACTTTTCAACCTAATCAAGGGCATTACGAATTTTTAGTAATGCCTTTCGGGCTAAAAAAAGTTCCATCCTCATTGCAAGCTCTTATGAATGAGGTATTTCAAAAGCATTTGAGAAAGTTTGTCTTAATTTTTAATTATATTTTAATTTACAACAAAATTGGGAGGAACATCTAAAACATCTTAATATTGTTTTTTCACTTTTATGGTCTAACCAATTATTTGTGAAGCTAGAAAGATGCCAATTTGGCCAAAGGGAGATCAGGTACCTTGGTTATATAATTTCAAGTGTAGGAGTTGCATTGGACCTAGATAAAGTCAAAGAAATATTGACATTACCTGAGTCGTAGACCATAAAACCTTTACGAGATTTTTTGGGTTTGATAGGCTATTACCATAAATTTATTCAAAATTATGGCAAGATAGATGGGCTGCTAACTGACATGCTAAAGAAGGATTCTTTTAAATGGAGTTGGCAATCTAAAAAACTTTTGAAAAATTAAAAGCCAACATGATGAAGGCTCCAGTATTGGCTTTGCCAAAATTTTCTCAAAAATTCTTTGTGGAGTACGACGCCTCAGGAAATGGAATTGGTTTCATCTTTATCCAGGAGTGACCAATTGCTTTCTATAGTCATGCACTTCAAGGAAGACATCTCTTGCTTTTAACTTATGAGAAAGAAATTCTAGCGCTTGTGTTGGCAGTTGAAAAATGGAGGCTCTACTTACTTAGGCGACAATTTATAATTTGCATAGATCATCAAAGTTTAAAGTATGTGTATAGTTAGAAGATTACAACAGATGCTAAAAAAAATGGCTTTATAAATTAATGGGTTATGATTTTGTAATTGAATATAAAAAAGGGAGGGAGAATAATGTAGCTCATGCTCTATCTAGGAGGGAATCAGTTCAAGAAAATAAATGGGAATTATGAGCAATATCTGAAGCATCTCCAAATTGGTTGGAGTCAATTAAAGACGAGGTTCAAACTAATTCAACACTTCAACGGTTAGTTAATTAAGTAAAAAGAGGCAAGGCTATAGGGTCTTGTATTTTAAATAAAGGATTTATTTGGCTAAAGACTTTAATCTCATTAGAGACATTATTAATCAATTTCATGGCTACACACATGAGGGGTTCATTATAACTCTTCATTGCATAAAGTCTAATTTTTTGTTGGAAAGGAATCAAGAAGAATATTAGGGAATTCATCAAAAGCTATAACACTTGCCAAAAAAACTAAAGTCGAGCAACTCACACTAGTAGGTTTACTTCAATCGCTTCCTATACCACAACAAATATGGGAGGACAGAACAATGGATTTTATTGAAGGGCTACTATGCTTAGAAGGAAAAACTACCATTTTAGTAGTAGATAGATTATCCAAATATGAACATTTTATAGCTATTTCTCATCCTTATACTGCTTTTGGAGTAGACAAATATTTTTTGACTCCATGGGATGCCTCGTTCTATTTTTTGTGATAGGGACCCAACTTTTACAAGTGTATTTTCGAGAGAATTGTTTTAGTTGAATGATATATCATTTAATTTTAGTTTTTCTTATCACCCTCAGACTGACTGATAAAATGAGGTAGTCAACTGAACATTGGAAATGTATCTTAGGTGCTTTTCTAGTTACCAACCAAAGGCCTAGATTAAGTGGTTGGAATGGGAAGAATATTGCTAAAATATAAGCTGACATTCTATGATTTGACAGACACCTTTTAAAATAGTGTATAGACGGCCCCCTCCCTCTCTCTTAAGTTACATTCCAGGAACAAAAAAAGTAATAACTATTGAAAAAGCTCCAGAAGAGAGAGATATGATTCTTCAAGAATTAAGGAGTAGGATTAAAGAGGCTCAAGTAAGGATGAAACAAGTCTATGATGCCAAACATAAAGAAAAAGAATTCTTAGTTAGAGATTGGGTTTATGTAAAAATACAACCTTATCGATAAAAGACTTTGGCTACTAAAAGAAATCAGAAGTCACATGTTTGATACTTTAGGCCCTTTAAAGTCTTATAACATCTTAAAGTTGTTGCTTATAAATTATATTTTCCTCTTAAGACACGTATTCATCTAGCATTTCATATGTCTCAGTTTAAAAAAATTTGAGGACGGTGTAGTTGTTCAAGAACAATGACCAACAGAAATCACTATTGAGAATAATTATGTAAGGCCTTAAGCTATGTTGGATCATCGTGTCAAAAAGGGGAAGCATAAGGTGTTAATTCATTAGAAGGAGATGTCTTTAGTGAATGCCACCTGGGAAGATGTTGATTACATTAAAAGTCAATTTTCAAACTTAAAGGGAAGGGTCTATCACATGCTCTTACTAGGAACATTGAAAGGGTCCAGATTTTTTTATCTTCATTCTTATTTTATTGTTGCCACTTTCAAAAGTAGATAAAGTTTATCTATTATTTTGAATAAGTCAAATTAGTTTGTTCATGTTTTTTATATTTTCAGTTGTGATTCTTAATGTAAGAAAAGCCTATTTAAAGGTTATCGAATGGAAGTAAGAGTAACCCAATTTTTTATTTGAAAAATAATATTCAGTGGAGGTTTTGTGATTCCCTCGAAGCAATGAGAATTTTATTTTATTTTCTCTACTTCTATCACTATAAGGAAGGACAAACCTTCAACTAGATAGAACATACCAAAATGTGAGTTCATTAAACTATTGGTCTAGGCTTTTTATTCAAGTGTAAATGGCCTATATTACTCAACAATTTAAATAAGGTAGCAGAATATTAAATATTAATGACTATAATGTCGACAACTATTGTGAGTATGTGAAGAAATAGAGCACCTTAACCTTTGGCTATGCCTACGGTGAAAACTATTGAATTAGTGGCATTACCTACTAGGTTAAGTTGCATTTATGAAATTATCTTGGACTAGGAGTAGTGTTTGTATAATTGGTAAGGGAGTGTAGAGAGATGAATTATAAAGCACTTCCTTTTTTCAATTGTTAATAAACTTAAATGCTTCCTTATGTAGTTATTGGTTTAAACAATCTAACACTTGTCTTTCCATTAGAAGTGCAAAATAGTCAATACGTTTATTTTACATCGTGTAGCGTCTCCTTGTCTGTCAATTACTCATTACCTACCTCTAGTCACATCATTGCTCATAACCTTGTCTACAAGATTAATGTTTGAATATGACTTTTCAAATCCGTACAAATTCTCCCATAAACAAATTGAAGTTGAAGAATAGGAACACTTAATTAAAACCTCTATTATTACCATACTTCTTTATTTCACCATTTATCTATGCAATATAGTTACTTTATCTACGTTCATTAACTCAATAGTAGGAGTTAACATGATTCAACTTTGAGTTGAAGTCTGAACATGTTTTTAAGTTGAGATATATAAGAAGTTAGGTGAATTCTGGAGGATTCAGCGAGTTCAATTTTATACCTAACCTACCAAACTAAAACTTTGTGACGTTGACATCATCATAAATTTCTAGAATAGGAAAGATGATTAAAGACATACTGAGTAGTATTTGAGTGTGTCTAGATGTCCAAGTTAAATTTAAATATATAATGTAATTTAAAACTTTTCTAGGGAATTTTTCATGCTTTTTACTAAACTTAATATCTTCCCATTTTATAGATGTTTATTTGTTTAATTTTACTAAATTTAGACTTATAAAAATGTTAGTTGTCTTTATAGATTAAAAGGAATGAAGTTGTAGGTGACTGTGTTCCATATAAAACCTTATTATTTTGAGATTTAAAGATAAATTTAAGATACAGAAATTATAAAGGACAAAACCACATGATGATAGAAGAATTTTAGAGTCCAATAGTTTTCATCAATTACAGTTTCATCAATAATATCGGTATGTGTGTGTGTGTGTGTGTTTGTCAATGTGTACTCAATTCTAGGAGTAGTTAGAATAAGTAATTCAAGAAAACTTTAAAGAAAGCAAAAACAGCTAGATTAGTTATAGTTGTGATGTGAGATGTTCTTGAAAGAGAGAGGTCAGAGAGATTGAGCCTGTATCATTTGTATCTTGCTGTTTGATTTAGTAAATTTTATTGTCAGTCTGTTCTGTGATTTTTACCTTTACACTAAAGTGTTTTTCACATTAAAATCATTTTTTCGTAATTTTTAGTTATCTTTATTATGTGAGTATTTTGTTATTGGTTGAGTGATCTTAGAGATCTTGTGAGCATTATTGCTTAGAGCACCAATAAGTGACATCAGAGTCTTAGGTATAAAGAGTGGCAATAGCTATACGATGAAGTTGACATCAACCAACTACTCGATATAAAGACCAATTATAAAAGATCTCCTATACTACAAGGATCTCTATGATCCATTCGATGTGGACAGAAGTGTAAAAAATGATGTCCATCTAAACTAGAGAATATGATAGATAAAGAGTGGGAGAAGATGAAGCAAAAGACCTTGGGAACTATTAGATAGTGGATTGATATCAGTATCTTCAATCACATACCCTAAGAGACAGATCCTTTCAAGCTGTGGAAGAAGCTAAAGTTTTGTGAGAAGAATATTGCTCACAACAAGGCCTCATTGATTAAAAACTTGTGAACTTGAAGTTATAGGTTGAGAAATAGTTATCAAAACATCTCAGTGATTTTCAAGACATCATCAATAAGTTGAATATGATGAACATCATCCTCGATGATGAATTATAAGCTTTATTCTTATTGACTGACTATCAACAATTTTACTTTAGATGATGTGCTTTCTTTGGATGTGATCAAACAGAGCATGTTCAATAAAGAAATTAAAAGGACGAAGATCAATATCAACAATTTATGGTTAAAAATAAAGGAAGAAGTAAGAGTAGAGGTCTAAAAGGGCAAGGCAAGTCAAAGAATATGTAAAAGTAGAAAGGTGGAAAAGAGACCAAAATATGTCACTACTGCATCAAACCAGGTCATATAAAGAAGTTTTGCTATAAGTAGAAGAGAGACCAAAAGAACCAAGATAACTAGAAGGATGAAGATGAAAACAACACTATAGCAACAAGATAAGTATAGATAATGAAATGTTGTTGATTTGTATGACTAGTTAGTGTCTCCATATCAGTCACTCAGATTTAAAGTGACTTGTTGTTATAAGGATATCTTATCATTATGTTCTAAGGAGAGAGTACTTCACCAACCATAAGAGTGGCAGTTTTGAAAGTATGAAGATAGGATATCAGAGATCTGCTAGAATCTTCGATATAGGAGACATTCAAATTTAAACTGATGTTGGGTGTACGTTGACCTTGAGAGGTATATGACACATTTCAAAATTGCATCTCAATATGTTGTTTGCAAATGTACTTGACCAAAAGGTATATTGGCACATTTTTTTAGATGACAAGTGGAAACTATCTAAAAGAGCATTGATGATTGTCCCTGGTGAGTTATGTTGGACTCTGTACAAGACACACTTGAAGGTATGTGTTAGAGAATTACATATCATTTTTGAAAATAATTCAAAAAATTTGTGGTGTTGAATATTAGGACATGTAAGTAAGAAAGGGGTCAAGTTGGTAGTTGGAGAATCACTTATCCTTGTGAAGACTATAATTTCTCTCAACTTCTGTGATTATTACATTGCTAGAAAGCAACATCTAGTGTCTTTTCATAAGAAGTATATAAGGAGGAAGATGAAGTTGGAGCTAGTGCACTCTAATGTGTGTGGTTCCATGGTGATGGAGTATTTAGGTGGTCATAAGTACTTTATTACATTTATCGAGGATGCTACACAAAACTTGGGTCTTTATATTGAAAATAAAAAGTCAGATGCTAGAGACTCTTCGAAGATTGCATACCCTAGTCGAAAAGGAGATGGAAATGAAGGTGAAGCATCTCCAAAATGAAAATAAAGGTGAATATACATCTAACAAGTTTGTAAAGTACTTTGCAACCTTATAGCATAATGGTATTGGTAAGAGGATGAATAGAACTATTCTAGAGAAGGTTCAGAGTATGGTCTAAATGTTAAAACTACCTAAGTCATTTAAGGGTGAGGTAATCAAAACCGCTATATATATGTGATAGAAAAAACTCCTTTAGCCCCTTTTGTAGCTCAACATTCCTGAGATAGTGTGAAAAAGGAAGAATCCATCCTATTTGCATCTAAAGGTATTTAGATGCAAGGATTTCAAGCATTTATCAAAGAAGCATAGATTGAAATTGGATTCAAAGTATCCTCTTTATGTGGTCATTGGATATGGTGATAAGAAGTTTGGTTACAGGATCTATAACCCAGAAAATCAGAAGTTTGTTAAAATTAGGGACTTAGTCTTCTATGAATATAAGATTGGTTCATATCTCATCAACAAAGATGAGATTACATATAGTAAGTATTTCAACAATAAAGATAGGACACTTATTCCTACTTTTATTGATCATCTTATGAGTGAAGAGGAAGAACATGAGCTTATATAGGATGATAATGATAAAGGCAATTTGATAGTAATAAATGACACGAGACACATCTTACGGATGATGAAAAAGAGGATCATAAGCATTATGATCAAGGGGAGCAACCCACTCAGTTAGAAGTTGTCTAACTTTGAAGGTCAACTAGAGAAAAGAAGCTTTTGATAAGATATCCTAGGTCAGAATACCTTCGAATCTGAGGGGGAGCTAGAGAACTTCCAATAAGTGTAGTCACTCAAAGACAAAGACTCTTGGCTCAAAGTTACACAAAAGGAGATAGACTCATTGAATAAGAATGAGACTTATAAGTTAGTAAAGCTTCATAAAAGCAAGAAGGCTTTGAAGAGTATATGGGTGTTCAAGATCAAGAAAGATGATGACAAACTAGTGAAGCATAAGGCGATACTAGTGGTGAAGGGATATAGTGTAACACCCCCTAGATGGAACCTACAACTACCTACACACATGACACCCAAATTCCTATGCATACGTTCATGACATACAATTCTATTCATTTATAGGGATTGTTATCACTCATTTATCTATTTAATATTGTAGATATACATATTAAAAAATTGATATCCTTTAACATTATCATTTAAAAGTAGTATTACATCATTACATTTATGTGGTAATCGAAAAGAGATATTACAAACAACTTAAATTCTTAATTACAAACTATTATGAAACTACAATTTTCTACATTACATATACAACCATTCTTTAATCAAAGGACATATCCAAAGGTACATTGACTTCTAACAGTTAACCGTTGTCCCTCTAGATGATCCTTGTTCCTTACTACTATTACTTGGACCTATACGGATTAACATCCACGCTAAGCTTGAAATCTTAATGGGGAAGCACTTAGTTTGAATGACCACTCACAGTAATCATCCGCCAAGTACACATACATTCATGAATATCATAAACTTATGTAAACAATGATGACATAATTAAGCAAAGTATATAATGCAAATATACTTCAACCATATGTCTTAAATTTACGTCTATAGGCCAAATATTGATTTCTAAAGCTCATCAATACAAATTATTCATGTTATCATGTTATTTCTCTTATTTATAACTTTTTAATTTCCTTTCTGTGTTAGGCATCTCCATTCCTGTGGGTTTGGATAATGGGAGCTATGGATATTCTAAGATCTAAAACTGTAGATACCTAAAGGCATCAAACTATAGATACCCAATGGTATCGAACTGTAGATACCTAGAGGTATCAAATTATGGATACCTAAAGGTATCAAAATGTAGAGACACTATCATCCCTAAATGAAGACACTAGTGGTGTCAAACTGTAGCGGTTGCATTATAACCCTATATGCATACCTATTTATTCATCACTAAGACAATAAAGCAGGCACTGTAACATTTCCTTTAATCATTTACCGATTTCATAATTAATATATTGACAAATCACATGATATTCATTTGAAAAAATAAAATATATTTTACGTTCATAAATGCTAGTCATAATTTATCACCATTAGGATAGTATTCAAATCACAAGTACTTGTATAATTTATTTTGTATAAGTTTTGTTTAGTTGTGTTTCTTCAGGTACATTCACATAATTACAGTATATAAATTCCTATACCTTATTTAAATATAAAACATGTTAAATTGTACTTAATTATCTTCACAAAATTTCTATGTGAACTTTTATAGTCATACTACACACATATAAGAAATAAATATGTATGCAAATCATCTATGTACATGTAAATTTTCTTTAGCATGCATTGTGCTCAATCTTAAATTCCAATACCAAATTCACATATGATAAGTCATATTTAATTTATTTTTAGGTGTAAGAAAAGATTTATAAACATTCAAAAAGGTTCCGATATGATTCGATAAAAAAACAGAAGCAAAAAACTTAAATAATGCAATTTGGGCTAAACCCACGATGGGTATAAAAATAGGCAAACAAATCAGTTCAGAAACAAATTACACGACGGTCTCCACTTGTTCCATAATTTTCACATAGTAAACATTCAATTTAGGCTTTGATATCTACTAAACATTTGCCTCCCTATCTCTCTAGTTTCCATATCACTAAAAATCAGAACATTTGGAGGTCTAAACTATGAGATATACACTAAACATCACAAGCTACTCCAATACAGGGGCAACGTCAGGTCACCATTTTCGATCTCAATTTCCAATTCCATAAAGCCAGAATTAAGTCCACATCTCTTCTAGAGATTCTTATGTCTATGTATTAGGTTTCACCTCCAATTAAAATCACTCAAGTTTTAGGTCTATAGGCCGATTCATGGCCAAAACAATGGGGCTGGTTCAAGTGAACTGAAAACCTAAGACAGAATTTCACTAAACATTACTCTCGCTTGTCATATTTAACCAATTTCATGAAAAGTAACACCAAGAAATCATTCCAGTAATCAACTAAGTGTAGTCCTAAACCTTAAAATTTGTCTATTAGCTCTTCTTCTAGTGCTCTTCCTTCTCTTCCCCTTTAGCTTTGCTTGATTCACCAACTGGAACACCAAAAATACATATCTCAATCTCATATCCAACCTTATAATTCTAGCTCTTCATGAGCAAAGCAAGAAAGATGAAGATGAGAAGAAAACCAAAAACTTTTACCTTAATTTTCACCTAGGATTAGTTTGATTCCTTATGCAAAATGATGTTATTGAGGAGATGGAATAGAGAGGGGATGAGATGAGAAGAGAAAATTCTACAGTTAAAACCCTACATACACGTCCCTCTCCCCTCTCTTCTACTCCCCTTTTCATGAAGTTTCTAGTCTTAGATCCATGTATCATTCCCATTGGGCCATATGTTGATTTTTGGCAAAATAGCACATTTAGTCCTTCTTCCTTTAGTTCCCACATTGGCATATAAAATCATCAATTGATTTCATTCTAGTCCATCTTTCACATATAATTATTCATGTCTATGCCTAAATGAAGAAATTACCAATTTACCAATATCTTTTAAATTAATTACCATTATGTCCCTTACTATGCTTAGATACACTTAGTTCTTTATGTTCCTTTCTTAATACACCATAGACATACTATAATGCTTCTAGGGTATGTATTGGGGCTTTACATTTCTCTCCCCCTTAAAATGAATTTCATCCTTGAAATTCATACCTGTATTGAATAGCTGTGTGTACTGAGTTATCATCATTGATTTGATTTTCCAAGTTGCCTCTTTAATGCCATAATATTGCCAAAGCACCTTTATGAGAGGAATTTGCTTATTCCTTAACTATCTCACTTTTCGAACTAAGATTTCCTTGGACTCTTCATAATATGAGAACCTTGGTTGGACTTTTATTTCTTATACCGGTAACATATGTGAATCATCTGATCGGTATCTTCATAGTACTGAGACATGGAATACATCATACAACATGAATAGTTCTGTAAAAAGAGCCAACCTATATGCCACTGGTCCAATGCTCTCAAGGATTTTATACGGACCTATAAATCTTAGACTACGTTTTCCCTTTTTCCTAAATCTTAACACCTTTCACCAGGGTGAAACTTTTAAGAAAATTTTGCCACCTACCACATATTCAATGTCTTTCCCCTTTAAACCAACATATGATTTCTGTCTATCACTTGTAGCCTTCAATCTTTGTTGAATAACGCTTACTTTCTCTTCTGTTTATTTGATTATGTTAGGCCCAATCATCTTGTTCTCAGCCAATTATGTCCAATAAATTGGGGTTCTTTATTTTATACCATATAATGCTTCATATGGTGCCATGCCTATACTGAACTAATAACTATTGTTGTAGAAAAATTCTATCAAAGGAATGTACCTATCCCAACAACTTGAAAATTCTATAACATATGCTCTAAGCATGCCTTCTAACACCTATATAACTCTCTAAGATTGTTCATACATTTGTGGGTTAAAGGTTGTGCTAAAGCCCAACCAAGTTCCCAAAGCTACTTGCAGACTTTTTCAAAATCTTGATGTAAATCATGGGTCTCGGTCATAAACAAATGACAATGGCACTCCATGTAGTCAACCAATCTCATTCATCTACAACTCATTTAACCAATCCATAGAATAGTTAATCAAACATGTATAAAGTGAGTTAATTTGGTGAGCCTGTCCACCATAACCCATACCGCATCATGCTTTCTCTATGTGAGGGGTGGGCCTGTAATAAAGTCCATGGTGATATTATCCCATTTCCACTATAGAATTGGAATGGCATTTAATAGGTTAGATGGGACTTAATGTTCAGCTTTGCCCAGTTGACAAGTCAAGCATTTGAACACCAATAATATTGTTTAAAGTCCTAGTGCATCTGGTTAACCCCAGGATGTATGGTGAACACATTATTATGGGCTTCATATAATAACTTCTTTAAGTCCTTTACTGCTGGTACACATAGTCTACTCTTGAAGTATAGATTTTTATCATCTTTCACTACAAAATCAGTATGTTTCCCTTCTTGTACTGCTTGTACAATTTGTTACAACTTGGCATCATCTTTTTGTGCATCTATTATCATATGTCTTAATTCAGGGCTCACTTTTAACTAGGCTATCAAAGCTCCATCTGGTACAAATCTCCAACCACTATACTGTAATGACAAAGCTGAAATAAACTTTATACTCAAAGCATCTACTACCATATTAGATTTCCCATAGTGGTAGCCAACTATGCAATAATAGTCTTTAAACAATTCTAACCAATGTCATTGCCTCAAATTTAACTCCTTCAGTATGAGCAGGTATTTAAGACTCTTGTGTTCTATGGATACCCTACATCTTTCCTCATATAAATAGTAATGCCAGATTTTTAAGGCAAACACCACTACTCCCAATTCTAAATCATGTGTAGGGTAGTTATATTCATGTGGCTTTAACTGTCTCAAGGAATAAGCCACCATTTTCCCATCTTACATCAGTACACAACCTAGACCATTCTTAGAAGCATCACTGTACATGGCATACTCTTTTCCTAGAGTTGGTTGGGTCAACACTGGAGCTTTAGCAGGCATCTTTTTTAATTGCTCAAAAGTAGCTTGGCATCTATCATTCCAATCAAACTTTGTACCTTTCTGAAGTAACTTTATGATTGGAGAAGCAATTACTGAGAATCCTTTGACAAAGCGCCAATAATAACTAGCTGAGCTAAGAAAACTTCTCACTTCTGTTACATTTTGAGGTGATTTCCAATTGAAAATTGCCTCAATTTTACTAGGATTTACCCTAATACCTTGTAAAGAGATTATATGCCCAAGGAAAGAAACTTCCTTTAGCCAAAATTCACATTTACTTAATTTGGCAAATAATTGCTTCTCTCTCAAAGTCTATACCACATTTATCAAATGATGAGCATGTTCCTTTTCATTCTTCGAATAGACCAATATATCATTTATAAACACCACAAAAAATTGATCTAAGTAAGGCTGAAACACCCTATTCATTAAATCCATGAAAACTGATGGTGTATTAGTTAGTTGGAAAGCTATCACCAAGAATTCATAGTGGCCTTATCGAATCTTGAATGAATTCTTTAAAACATCTACATCTTTTACCCGAAGCTGGTAACAACTTGATTGCAAATCAATCTTAGAGAACACTCCTACACCTTTCAACTGTTAAATCTTATATTCTAAGCAGTGGATACTTATTTTTTATAGTCAACTTTTTCAACAGTCTATAGTCTATACATATTCATAAATGCCATCTTTCTTTTTGACAAAAAGGACTAGTGCTCCCTATGGTGACATATTGGGTTGGATAAAACCTTATTTAAAAATTCCTACAACTAAGTCTTCAACTCATTTAACTCTATAGGAGCCACTCTATAAGGTACCCTTAAAATAGGAGTAGTACTAGGTATAATTTCAATAGACAATTTCACCTTCGTCTCGAGTGGCAAACTTGGTAACTCTTCTAGAAACAAGTCAGGAAACTCATTTAATACTGGTAACTTGTTGTAACACTAGTCAAAATAAACTAGACCTACTACTATAACAGTGGTGAGTCTAGATCGATCTCACAGAGAGCGTGTGTAAAGCTTTTGAAATGAAATTAAACGGGACTTAGGTTTTGGGGTTTTTGTTTAATAAGAAAATAAAACAAAACTAGACTAACACAAACAAATAAAAAAAACATGTAAAAATGATGAAAAGTGATGAATTCATTAAGGACTTGATTCTTTGGTTTATTCTCAGCCTAAACTCTAATTAAACATATTTCATTGATTTTTTGTTCTTTTACCTCTCCTTGAACTATTGGTCATAGATTAACATCAAGTTCTGTTAATCCTGATTTTTTCTCAAGTCATAGTTAATTAAAAAGAGCTCATATTAGCCCTAACTATCGAATAACCTAGGAGATGCTCGCTAAGTTCAATTGGTTTACAAGTGAGAAAAATAGACCAATCTAAGCAATAATCACACAAGCTCGGATTATTTAACCTAGGTTATGTTATCCCTAATGATTACGAACCATTAGTAGCCACAAATGAAATGGAAAAACAATGATTACATATTGTATTCGATTCTAGCAATGGGTTCTTACATAAAAATAACCAAATAGAGAATTCAATCATTCTTACACATGATCCAAACATTAAACATATATTAACATAATCAATCCATTATAGAAAGAACAACAAACAATGAAAGAAATGTTTAACTAGGTTGTTGGTGTCGATTGCACCTCTGAACAGACGTCTGGATGTCTACCCCTCTATGGGTCTCTCACAATTGAGCTGAAACTCTCCTAGCTAAAAACACTCAAAACATTTCATGAAAAAAACTTTGGCTATCATATAAATGGTGCTTTTATATTAAAAAAAGGTCCGGGTGAGCTATAAGTGTCTCACGGGTGTGCATGATAGTATCACACCCGTGAGCCACCTTAGTTAAGGCTCACGACTGTGACATGGATGTCACAACCATGACACCTTTTATTATGGTTGTGAAATGTGTCTCAAGACCATAACAAATCATACATGGTCGTGAGCTAGTTCAACATTGTAACATCTCGTTTTCCCATGTTAAGGGTATAAATCCTAGAATATTGAACATGATAGGCGTTAGTGAAAAACATTAGGGAATTGCATTCCATGCTTATGCATAATATAGCATGCATACATGTGAATTTGATTATTGCACACATTACAATGATTGTTCATGCACTCATTTGACATTTTCTAGGTATAAATGATTTTATTAAAGTGATTATGATGTGAACAGTGAATAAATTGTGTTGGAAATTAGTTTGATTAACTATATTATTGATGTAGAATTTTTGGTGAAAATTTAGGAAATTTCTGGAATTTTGGGTATTTTTAGACTAGGAAAAATGCCAAGTGGCAAGATAATTAATGAGTATTAGTAGAAATAAATATCAAATGGTAGTAGAAATTTTTGATAAGTGACATTAAGATTTAATGACAAGTGTCATAAAAAATTGGGAGAAATTTTGATTAGAATTTGGTAACAAATAGATTGATTATTAAATGACTTTGGGTACCATGATTAGAATATATTTACTTGGTTGTTTGTGTGGTAAGTATGATAACATGTGTCATGACACTTACCAAGCATTTAAAGCCACAAAACTCCTATGAAAGACCATCTTTCTTCTTAGTCTTTCATTTCTTTGCTACTTGCTCTCTTCTTCGCTTCTTCCATCTCTATAAACAACACTCTCTTTTTTCCAACCATCAACGTTAAGCTTTGTTATTTTTCTTCACCTTGCCACTCCATATATTCATGCCTTCACCTTAATGATGAAATCTAACCTTTTTCCTCCCTACAATAGTGATGATCGTGTGATTTAAGGAAAACTATGTTTAAATGAGTTTTTGAAGATCTTAAAGTAAACAAGTAAATAATATGTTATTGTTCTTTTTAATTTGTTAAATGAAGCATATATGATGAAGGATTGATGAATGAAAGAATAAACATGTTCTGTTTTGGAGAAATATAAACGTGAATTTGATAGATTGATGGTGTTAATATTGATAAAGTGTGCTAAAACGTTATTGAAGGTATGTATGGATATATGTTCTATTTTTGTATAAATGATCAATAATAGTATATGAATGTTAGTATAGATGATTTTGTGTTAGGAAGGAGGTGATAAGGATGAAGTTATGAACTCTAAATGATGAACTATGGAGGAGATTTGTTTGATGTGTTATGAAGAGTTAAAAATCTAGAAAATTGGAAGAGAATGGTTGGAATATGTTAGCTAGTGTTTCCACTGAACATGCGTTAGTATTTTAACCATATCATTATCTCTAGATATCCAAATGGGATAATTTTAATTTTAGATTAAAATATACACATATGGATACACTTTTCATGTAGTAATTGAATTTTAATTCTGCCCTTACAGGTCTTGAAATTAAGCTTGAAGTTAAGTTCTGGCATAGGCTGTAGCACTACCCTTGACAGAAATCGTGTCCTGTGTTTGAATAAACTGTATTGATATAGGCTGAATCAAAAAAATTTGTAATTTTTGGTATAAAGTTTGTAATTTTTGGATATGTTAATTGAGAGATATGAGTTTTACAAGTTTGAGTGCATATGCACGATCATGCACTAGCCAAAATTTTGAACGTGCACAATTTGCAGTATTTTGAACATAACTCATAGAATAATGAACCAAATTGAACGATTTTTGTTTTGTTTGAAACTGAAGCCATATAGGAACATTTATTTAGAAGAACATATTGCCTAGAAACCCCATTTTCTAGGTCATAATAGTCATACAAAACTGACTTGAAAATCTGTCCTGTGAAAACTGGAAAATTGCAGGATAAATGGGAGATTAGTTTCTATCATGATCACGATCGTGGGCAGTGCTTTTACATAGAAATGTTTTGATTTGTGCAATGGTTGAACTAATTAAGGATAAGGTGCTTAACTATGATGCATTTGGACTTAATTAGGCTTGAATGAAGCCTGAATTGAACCTAGAATGATGCTTGGATTTAAGTGACTAAATGTATGATATGTGTGAGGTGGTAATTGAGGTTATAACTACGTGAATGAATTGTTTATATCAAAGTACCAAAAGCGTGAGTATAATGGGAATGAAGATATCCATATGATTATAGTTGCGACTCAAAAGAGTTGAGTAATATGTATTAAGTAAAGGTGAATGAGAATTGGATATTATGAGAGCATATAATGCTAGTAAAGAAATGATGAGGGAGGAATTTGTGATATTAGAACCAAGTGTTCTTGAGGTGTAAACCTAAAAATAAGCTAGACACATACATAATGATGTGGTTAATGATCAAGTGATGCGATTAAAGAAACATACCTAGAATAGTCAATATGAGCTTGCATTGTACATTACACATATACATATGTGTATAGTAGAATGTTTATGTGATTTTGCAATTAATAATGTTTGTGCAATATGTGTATTGCATATTGTTGATATATAGGATGGAACATCAGCTTCCAATTGTTTCTGAATCATAAAAGTTAATGCTAATCTAGAGCGTATTGTGAGTTGACCTAGATGGTCTCACTTTCATTCTATTTTAAAATTCTGTATTAAATTATGTGATGTGAATGTATTAATTCCGAACAATAAATGTCCGAGGCATTTGATGCATGTTTAAATCATTATAAGTGCTCCTTGAATGTGAATTTAACTGAATAAGTGATTCTCAACTTAAATGTTGAATGACGGAACAAGGTCCAATAACAAATGTGAATGAGAATGTGAATGTGAATGTGAATGTGAATGTGAAAGTATAAAATTGAGCACCATTAATTAACTGAATACATATGATGCATTTCATTACATGAATGCATGACAATATAAAGGTTGTTGTGACCAGAGTGGCCACCGAAAAAAGAACTTAAAGCTCAGAAAATGAAAAAGAGCTTAAAGCTCAGAATGTGGTAGGAGCCTTTGGCTCACTATGTAAAATGAGTCCTATATCCCCAATGGATAAGGGACAGTTATTAATGAGTTCGGTATCCACAATGGATACGAGATAGTTACAGGCACTCGGTCAAAATAATAAAAATTGAAAGCGAGTCTCATGAGCATAGGCATTTGATATGTATGATTTAAATGATGGAAATAAATAGTTTGAATGATTTCTGAGTTAAAATATGAATTAAGTGAATATAAAGTGTATGTGATTCAACATGTTGATTAGTGAAATGATGTGAATTACGTGATTATATGAATTGATGTATTATGTGATAGAGGAAGCCATCGAGGATGGTCCACTCACTGAGTTTGCAAAACTCACCCTAATATTTACAACATATTTTTCAGGCTCAGAGGAGACAGCTAGTTAGACCAACTGGAGTCTAACCCACTGCATTTGAGTAAGAGATAGAGGTCAGGATCAGTTAGCATCTACATACGTTTTCTACTATTTTTGTATTAAAATATGTATTTTGCAAATACTGTACCATGTTTTTATGAATAATTATGACATGTAATGACTTTATGACTAAAAGGGTTTCAAATTTGTAAAGGGCCCAAATAATTACTGAAATTCTACAATGTGTATCTTGTTTGTGACAATTATGATTGTTATTATTCAAATGGGCCATTAATGATTAGTGTTTTTCCAAAAAATGTGTGTGATAGTTGAGAAAAATTTGCAATGAGTTCTGATTGACTACTCTAGTGCGCAGCTTTTACAGGGTGTGTGTTTGAATGTCCTTAGGATGTACGGATACGTGCTCGGTGGAAGTGGGGTGTTACAAGTTGGTATCAGATTCCAGATTTAGTATCTTACATGGGCATTTAAAAAAATAAACAGTGTAAAGATACATGCATTTTAGACATGTCATTGTATGCAGTGGTAACTGATCCCCAGTCTAAGTTGCATATACACGAGTCACACACATGAGCATTTGTTAAGAGTTTAAGCTGATAGAAATAGTGAGAATAATGATGATTAGTCAGAAAGAATGATGATCGATCAGAGTGTAAGAAAAAGAAAGTTTGTGGATATTTAGAAATCAAAACTACTATATGGTTCAATATGTTAGACAAAGACTCAATACATTGTATTGGTGGATGTAATATTGAATACGACATCAATATTGTACTATGATAGTATATCCTTAAATGTGATATAGATGTGAATACATTGTCATAGATTGATTGAGGAAAATAGAGATAAGATAGAAATGACAAGATTTAAAGTGTACAAGCAAAGTGGAGTAAAAATTATTATTATGACCTTGAGAAGGTGAACTTGGAATTCAAATGGTTATTTGATTTATATAATAAGAGTTTTGATTTAACATAAGAATATGTTAGTGGAATTGAGATCGGAATTTCATGATGGTGATGCATCTATAATTCTGAATTGATTGAGAATATACATTTGAAAGACAAGATAAATGATAGTGACATATATAGTTCTAAAGGTTAAGTTGAATTAAGGATGGCAATTTGGGTTCGAGCTTCAGGGATCCCCGCAGGTATTCCCCATTCGGGGCAAGGATTGGCAAAAAAATCACCCCATAGAATTGGGTATGGGGCAAATATAACCCCCGAGACAAAGTCAGGGACAGGGACGGGTTGAATAATCCCCGCCCCATGGGGATGTCCGTTCATGATAATTTTATAAATATATTATATAGTTTTAATTTTATACTCTTTACTAAATTTGACAATTTGAGAATATACTGAGCATTTAGAATTTGAGATTGTGGTTCAGAAAGACTCATGTTGAATTTTTTAACATAATGGCTTTTTTTATTGCACCATAGTATATTTTATGGAAGTGTGATATAATCATATGAACTAACTTTATATGGGTGCAGGGTGAGGATTCGGGGATTCGGGTCCTTGCGAGGACTTCACTGGGATCTCGAGGATGGGAAATGAGATAAAAATATTCTTGCTTCGAAAATCGGGGATCGGGGATCGGGGATCGGGAGTAGGGATGCCAGGAGGGGACGAGGCAGGGAAGATATTCCTCGCCCTGCCCCTGCCCGTTGCCATCCCTAAGTTGAATTGTTATTGTGAGTGCATAGTTGATAATGTGATCACCTTGACAAGTGGTAATATTAAGTACCTATGTATCATATACTTGGATATGAAATAGGAAGTGATCCATGACTTATCAAATGCTTTTAAGTTTTAATCCCTATAGTTAAAATTTTAAGATGAATCAGAGTAGTGCATGAAAGCATTTATAATGATCAACTGGGGATAGATTGAGAGTGTAAATGATGTAACTATGAGTGATGGACTCGAGGAAAAAGGAAGGAAAAAGAACTAGGGCATGATCGTGGCATAGTTCCCACGATCATGACCAAGATTAATTAGTTCTGTCATGATCGTGGCTAATTCCACGAGTTTTAGTCACGATCGTGGGAAGGTCCACCATGATTGTGGGCAGGAATAAAGAGAGAAATTTTGTATAAGATCAATTGGGATCAAAGTATCATAGTGTAAGTTATTAATTAGTGACTTGTCCGAAATAAATCTTTGGATAGGATGGGATGACCTTGATGATACACACCTAAGCATATGTGACAATAATCATTTTGACTACTTTTATCGAGTTTTGGTAAATAGAACATTATGATCTTGTAAGATATGATAGAAATTGATAATATTGAGATATTATGACTAGTTGAAATTGATCTTATTGAGGTATTATGAATGGTTCTAAAACAATGATGAATATAGTTGACTGATAAGATTTATGTAAAGAGTATAGATAATTGAGGAAAGAAATCTTCTTTGATAGATACTTTAATCGAATTATGTCATGTAGGTTAATGTTCCATTTCTAGGAATGAATGATTATTGAATAAATTAGAAGTAAATATTGGACTCCCATTTCAAACAGAAACTTAGGCATAAGAAATCAAATACGCTACTGAGAGTGTATTCATTCTGTTTGATGTAAAGTATCCAACTACGTGATTGGATTCTTGAATTTGAGGTAACACTATTGCTAATATGAGAAGAACTTAGGTCCACACTATATTCTAAGGAGATACAAGTTAGATTATGTGTTACTAACTCAAGAAGTTAAGACTTTAAATAAAATTGAATATATATATATTCAATTTTATTCAGTATATATATATT
>JAOQML010120766.1:0-20408 GCA_027568935.1 Erythroxylum urbanii
CGCCACCTTCGCGAGGCACGGATCCGGGTATCACCATCGATATCGGGTTCGGGTTCAGCGGGAGTTGGGGTGTTACACTAGAAGATCATAATTTTGTCACGAGAGGAAAGTATGGGGTTAAGCTAGTGACACTAAACAAAGGCACTGCTTAGGAGGCAACTCAAGGGAACTTTACTTCTTTTGTTTACATTTACATACTTAGTTCTTATATGCATGTGTGTTTTTAGTAGTTTGTCTTTACTTGTTTTAATTTTTCAACAAAAAGAAAGAGAATTAAACAAACCAAAAAAATTTCTCTTTTTCCTATTGCTTATAGGACTATATATAGAGTCATGATTGGAGTATGAATTGACTAAAATAATCCATTGCAACTTGAGCATATACTTTTGCTCTTGTGATTGGTCAATATGCATTATCTTTATAAGAGTAGTGACTAATGGTAGATGATAAGTGTAAATTCTATTGTGTTTTAGGGTATAGTTTGATATATGTTTAGTCATTAATTTGATCATTTAGAATGTGTTTAGGTTAGATTATGTTAGTTTGTTAATTATTTGTGTTTTAAGTATTTTATGGGTTAGTATAAGCTTTTGAGCTTGAATATTATGTTTTTGAGGTACCTTGATGTGTTTGTTAGTATTTCAGGGTCAGTCTCAAAGAATGGAGGAGTTTTAGAAGACATTTGGGTCGAAACAATGGGCCATGATTATAGCTTGATAGGCCACAATTATGAAAGAAGGCTTAGATGTAGGCCACCATTATAGCCTGCATCAGGAAGACGCACAAACGCTCACGAACATTATGTTTTGAGGATTTTTTGGACCTTTCGGACCCCAGAAAAATCCTAGGGTTATTCGAAACATAAAAGAGAATAAAAAGAACATAAAGAAAGGAAAGAACGGAGCTTTTGCATCAGTCATCTTGAGAAACCCTAGAGACAAATCATCGATAGAAAGAGGAAGAAAAGAAGGAAGAGGGAAGAGGAGAAGAAGATGACTCGATGTACTTCTCAAATCAAGAGTTTCTCGACATCGCTAACTCCCATTATCCTTTCAGATTGTATTTCCTATTTAATTTTAGTTTTATTATTATATGGAATCAAAATAAATAGTTGATGATAGGATCTAGAATATTGATGATGTTCTAAACTCACCTTTAAATTTTTATTCTTAAATTAATGAAATCTGATTGTTTACGTGCTTATTGCATTTATTGTGATTTAATTTTATGATTGCATAATTCGATAATAAACTAAGAGGGTGAATCGAACAAAAAATAATTAAATTAGGCTAATGAGAGTTATGTGATTTAATAGAAATTATAATTAAATCAAATCAGTAAATTGTGTAAAGAGAGATCTTACAGAGGTTTTCGATAGTTTATTAAAGAACTTCAGAACTTATTAGGGTTTTGGATAGGTTGTAAATTGAGAGATTGCTACTTCCATAATCTGATTAGGGTTTATGATTTAGGATTAATGGTTATAACTAGAGAGAGAGTAGTCAACCCTAGGATTGTATAGAACCAACAATCCTGTAATTCATAATCAGTTAGTTTAGCATTAAAGATAGGCAAAATTTCCTTTCTCTCAATTGGTAATCTCTTTCGGTTGATTATTGGGTGTGTTACAAGTGGTTAGTAGTTAGTATATTCATGTTTGATTCTTAAATTGTTTGATTAAATTAAGTTCTTGCTTTTAGTTTTGTGTAATTTAAATTTCTGTTACTATTTCTGGCCTTAGATTTTAGGATTAAATCAACTCCCTTCTCGTGGGATCGAAACCTTTAGTACTACATTAACAAACTGTGTGCTTGCTTATTATCAAAGGTTATTAATTAAAACTTACATACAACAAACACCTGATTAAGTTTTTGGGGCCTATTTTCGGGGAGGTGATTAGTTTAGTTTTTTAGTCTAAGGCTTTTGCACCATCTATTGTGTTAAAAAAAACTAGGCTTAAAGTAGACGATACATCAACTTGAATATCACCGAACAACAATAGGGAATCTTAAGAGTTGAATACTAAGAAGAGATAAAAAGAACCATTATGGAGGATGTATATAATAGGGAGCAAAGGACTCTTGCAGATTTCAATGAACCCTAATTTAGTTACGGAAATCATCATCCTTGTATGAACTTGTACACTTTGGGTGGTAAAAACACACAGATTTCTGTTAGTACAACTATGTAAGAACTCACATGGGACGTCAAGACCTATTTGAATTTCAGCAAAATAAGTGCATTTCATGGGATTCCAAATTGAAAAAAATCATGGATAAGCTAATAGATATGGAAGAGACCCAGAAGAGACTGGAAGAGCAATTTGATTGAGTAATAGAAAATCATGCCTCTTCTATTCACAACTTGAAGATTCAAGAGAGACAGCTTTCCCATAAATTTTATAATAGAATTGTGGAAGACTATCTGAGCAATATGGAATTGTATCCACGAGAGCGATCTGAGCCTATTATGCTTAGAAATGGGGAAGAATAAGAAGAACCAATAGAAAACCAAACTGAACCCCATCTTATAGAAGACTAAGACAAGGAATGAGGGTAATGAAAAGAATGCCAACCCTCCTTATTATCCACCAACTCTTAGTATACCATGCTTGAACTTTGAAAATATTTGTGTAAATGTTCATGAGGAGAACCTCATCATTCAGATTAATGATGACCAAGTGACATTCAACATGAATGGTTTATTAAAGAATCAGGAGGAGGGAGACTCATTTAGAGAAATTGATGATGTCGAATCTTCAAGGAATATGAAGACGAAGAACAGTTGACAATGGACATCAAGTTTGAAGAAGCTATGGAAGTCTCTATTCAAGAAGCTAAAGAAGAAAAAAAGATGAGGGTGAATGAGGAACAACCAAGAAGAGAACAACTTACCCTCTTACCAGGAAAACTACTGGATCCATGGAGTGAAAAGGATATTACTGAGGTTAATTGGTTTTGTCAACTTTATCAATGTTGTCCTTCTGATCATTTTGCAATTTGTAGCTTACTTATAGGCTACAAAACTAATATTGAAGTAAAAGGGTGGAAGTAAGCCACTCATAATTGATCCTTACTAAGTTTCCAATGATATAAGGTCAAGTTAATGACCCTAAATTAGCATGTTTAGGTTAGATTTAAATTGTTGTGTAGTTAGGGTTGCTTTAAATTCTAAAATAAGCTTTTAATGATATGGAATGATTCGATTGCTAACTCTCCTATTCTCTTTGAATCATTTATAAGAAATAGAACACAAGTCGGCGTCAAGCTCATTTGGTCTCTACCTCTGTCACATCACTACCTCAGTCACCATAATGGTTTCATGTTCTAACCCTTCTCTTTTCATTTTTGTTAGTATTTTCTTCTTATGTTTTTCATATTTGTTGGTTTATTTCCCCTGATGTATTTATGTACCCTTCTCATATTGAGGACAATTTGTTATTCAAGCATGGGGAGGGTTATGTGTTTTAGCTTTGAGAGTGAATTTTGCATATTGTTATGATAGTTTGTTTAGGTTACATGATGTGAATTATGCGAATGCATCAATGGCTAGGACTTAACGGGATAGATTTAGCCTTAAACATAGCCTTTTAGGTTGTGAAGATTTATTAGCTTGTGAAATTAGTGACCTAAGTTACTTAGGGCCAAATATGCTAGTTAACTAGGATATGATGATAGTCCCTTTATCCTAGAAAATTTCCATACTCATTTATAATTTTAGGTCAATCAAATAAATAGCATTTTTTGTACATTTTCATGAGAATGATTAGCTAAAGCAATAAGGTAGGAAAAATTTGTATTTAAAAAAGGAAAGGGAAAGTTGTATAAATTTTAACTAAAATAACTATTCTGCTGGTCTTTAGGTTATGAATAGAACTAGTAGCTAGTTGAGAATGTGATGTAGCTGAGTAACCAGATCAACATGCATCACGAATGTGTGTCTTTACGTAAAAAAGCTATAATGACATTCTAATTAAGCAGCTTAATAACAACATGACTTAGTTGAGTAACCAGATTGACATTCATCGCAAATGTTTGCCTCTGTATAAAAAGACTAGGTTCATGTCCTTAAAGAAAAATCAACAAAAAGAACATTTTCAAGTAAAAACCTACCAAACTTGTTAATAGCTTGATTTTTTATGAAAACCTACTGAGGAATAACTGTACTTTTGTTTTCACATAATGATTATCAATGTATGTTTGCAAGTGATATAGGTGAATAGAATCAACATTAAAATTTTGATTAATTTGTACATTTAATCCAAGGTGCTTACACGTAGATTTCACTTGTTAATAAGTTAGAACAACTTGAAGGATGGTGATTATAGTCAAATTTGTTTCACTAAGTTGAAGCCATTGTCTTATTAATGCAAATGTGAGTTTTGTGTTTTCTTGATTTGTTTCATTGTTTTTGTTTGCTTGAGGATAAGAAAACGTTCGAGTGTGGGGACTTGATAATTGTAAACTGCATAATATTTTATGTCATACTTTGATATGTGTTTAGGCGTTAATTCGATCATTTAGTATGTGTTTAGGTTAGAATTGTGTTAGCTTGTTAATTATTTATGTTTGAAGTGTTTTATGGGTTAGTAAAAACTTTTGATCTTAAATATTATGTTTTTGAGGTATCTTGATGTGTTTGCTAGTGTTTCAGGTTTAATATCAGAGAACGGAAAAGTTTCGGAAGACATTTGGGCCAAAACAAAAGGCCACGATCTTGATAAAAGGCTCAGATGTAGGCCATGATTATGGCCTGTAACGGACAGATGTGTAGACACTCACAAACTTTATGTTTTGAGGGATTTTTTAGACCTTTCGGACCTCGAAAAACCCAGGAGTTATCCAAAACATAAAAGTGTATAAAAAGAACATAAAGAATGGAAAGAATGGAGCTTTTGCATTAGCCACCTTGAGAAACCCTAGAGAGAATTCATCAAGAGATAGAGGAAGAGAGGAAGGAAGAGAGAAGAGGAGAAGAAGCTGACTCGACGTACTTCTCATATCAAGAGTTTCCCAACGTCGTTGCCTCTCATCATCTGTTTAGATTGTATTTCCTAATTAATTTCAGTTTAATTATTGTATAGAATTGGAATAAATAGTTAATGATAAGATCTAGAATGTTGAAGATGTTCTAAACTCACCTTCAGAGTTTTATTCTTGAATTAAGGATAGCTAATTTTTATGTGTTTATTGGATTTGTTGTGATTTAATTTTTCCATTGCATAATTTGATAATAAATTGAGAGGGTGAATCGAATGAAAAACGATTAAATTTGGCTAACGAGAGTTAGGTGATTTAATAGAAATTAGAATTAATTCAAATTAGTAAATTGTGTGAGGAGAGATCTTGCATAGGTTTCCGATAGTTTATTAGAGAACTTCAGAACTAATTAGGGTTTTGGATAAGTTGTAAATTGAGAGATTGCAGCTTCCATAATCTAATAAGGGTTTATGGTTATAACTCAAGAGAGAGTAATCAACCCTAGGATCGTCTAGAACTAACAATCCGGTAATTTATAATCAGTTAGGTTAGCATTAAAGATAGGTAAATTTTCCTTTCTCTCAATTGATAATTTCTTTTGGTTAATTCTTGGGTGTGCGGCAATTGGTTAGTAATTAGTATATTGGTGTTTGAATATTAGATTGTTTGATTGAATTAAGTTCTTGCTTTTAGTTTCTTGCAATTTGAATTTCTTTTATTATTTCTGGCCTTAGATTTTAGGATTAGATTAACTCCCTCCTTGTGTGATTTACACCTTTGGAACTACACTAACGAACCATGTGCTTACGGATTATCGAAGGTTATTAATTAAAACTTACACATAACAATCACTCGATTAGTAGACAAAAGCCAGTGGGATTTTAAACCTTATTAGATTGACAGATCCTTTTTAGTCCCATTATCTTTTTGTTTATATGTGATCTTCATGATATGTACATCTTGACTTTGCTTTGTTTTTTTATCTAAGACCATATTTTTATCACATACATTAACATGAAAATTATGATGTATTCTTTGTTTTTTCGAACTACATTATCTAAATAACCTACCGATTATATGATTTTCCTTTATTTTTGTATTATCCACATTACTGATTTAAGCCTAACTAAATGTCTCACCTAAGCCTTCAAGCTATTGAAACATTAGTTGACTGTTAAGTTTGTGGATATACAAAATCCTAAGTGTGGGGGTATGCATATGTGTGGGATGATTATAGTTGTTAGGCTGTCATTTTATGTCTTATCATTGAAATTCCTATACTGTTGTAGTTTTTTGCCAATTTTTATATAAAAAAAGAAAACACAAAAACAGAAAGAGAGTGAAAAAAGTAAAGAAAAAATTTAAATAAATGTATTAAGGAGGAAGTGCATATGTGTTGAAAAGTTGTTTATGATTAGTCTTTCCTCCTAAAGTCATATTGAATTGGTTATTTGAGTATGTTGGATATGAGGTGGATGTTACTTTCAATGGTCACTTCCTATAGTTATAAAGATTTATTTATGATTAACTTTTGTGAGTGAAATATGCTGGATGTAGTTTCTGGTGAGAGAGATTAATTTTGAGTTATGAAAGATCATTTTCCATTCATCATACTTGGGTACACAATTGTGAGTGAATTTTAGTTTTTGTGCTTGATGTTACATTGAAGTTTTGCCTTGTTTCATTAGCTTTGATGGCTTTTGATAAGTGTCCATTAGGATATGTTTTTATAGGTAATTGGCATGTGTTTTCTAGAATAATTGTTGTTTATTGTTCTAGTTTAGGATTGATTTTGTATCTTTTCATTAAGTTTGATTTCAATTGTGTTCTTATGTGTTGGATGCTAATTGAGGGTAAGGATTGCTTATTTTTCCGTAGGAAAGGAAACGAAGCAAGAACAAGAGAGCATAGAAGAGAAGATAAGAGGATCACATCTGGGATCAATTCCCACGTTGTTCATGGGAATTAGGCAAATTCCCACAGACGTGGGAAATCAAGATAGAAGGTTTCTGTCTGTAATTCCCACGGATGTGGAATTAAAATCCGAGGCAATCTGTGAGGCTTCATTAAACCCAATTTTTTGGACTATATAAAGAGAATTAAGCCTCCATCATCAAGGGGGACGACGCCTACCTGTAGAAAAACCATCCTTGGGTGAAAAACACTTGTTTGGAGAATCAAGGAAGGATTGAAAACAAGGATAATCATCAAGATTGGGCAAAATAACACATCAACACTAAAATTCCAGATTTTGGAAAAGAAGAGAATGAGTTTTCTTATTCACTTTCTATCATTTTAATCTCTTCCTTTCTTTGTAAAGATGGATTATTTGAATGTTGATAGTGTTATGGAGACTTTGTTAGGTTAATTTCATATTAGGGATTGTTTTTTCATTATTTTGTCAAAATTCATGTTTTATTGAATTGAAAGAAGTGTCTTTGATAATTGTTGTTCTTAATTGTCATCTTGCAACAAATCGAGAGAGTGAGTTAGATGAAAATCGTGTAAGATTGTACAACGAGAGTTGGCAACCTATAGACTAGCAATTATTATGTCAATTGAATAATTCAAAGAGAGATCTCAATTAGTCATTTGATCGTCCATAGGATAGTGTAATAACTAGTTGAATTGGTATAGTCATTAGGTAGGTTGAGAGATCGTTCAATCGATTCCCGTAAATTCAATTAGGGACAAATAGTTACACCTTAAGAGAGGGTAATTAGTACATTCAGAAATCTAGGGCAAGACACAATTTAATCAATGAAACATGAGGGAGATAGAACAAGGAAAAAGTAATCTCTAGCATTTAGATCCTTGAATTCAGATTTTCTACAATTGCAGTACTGTCCATTGTTTTCATTATTCTTTTAATTTTAATTTAATTTTCTAGATTCATTACATTAAACAATTTTATTTCTTAAACAAAGTATTTTCTAAATTAAGTGGTGTATGGGCATCAATCCCTGTGGGATCGATATCTGCTCTTTCTAACTAGAAGTCATGACTCATTCACTTGCGATTTTTGAGCTTAAAACAAATAGATAGGTTTTACAATCCATCACCAAGTTTTTGGCGCCATTGTTGGGGATTGATTGTTTAGCATCTTGTTTAATTTAGATTACTTTGATTTAAAACGGAGGATGAAAGAAGTTATTGAAGATGAATTCCATGACATTAAGAAGCATGAAAGAGAAATAAAACGGGCAAAGTACTTAAATTTCTCAGATAAAAATATGGCTGAAAAAGGAGAGCAAAGAGGGCCAGAAAGAACACTCATAGCTTTCATAAGGCCAGGGTTTAGTCCTCAAGGAGTGGCGAGGCCAGTAGTTCAAGAAAATAACTTTGATATAAAGTCAGCACTGCTCAACATTTTTTAAAATAATGTGCAGTTCTACTAGTTATCCAAAGAGGATCCAAATGCCCACATTGCTAATTTTTTAGAGATCTGTGACACATTCAGATTCAATGGAATGTCTAACGATATAGTGAAGTTGCAACTATTTTCATTCACATTGAAGGACCGGGCTAAAGCATGGAACATTTCTCTAAATCCAAGCTAGATTACAACTTAGGAGCAGCTTGCTAAAGCATTCCTCGCAAAATGCTTTCCTTTAACAAAGATGACAAGGATTATAAAGGAAAGAACAAATTTCCAACAGAGTGACGGAGAATCTCTCTACAAAGCTTGGGAGCGATTTAAAGAACTTCAAAGGAGCTGCCCTCATCATAACCTCTAGAAGGAATTCCTGCTTCAAACATTTTAAAATGGAGTGAATTCGAGCACAGGAGGCACAATTGATGTAGCAGCTGGAGGTTCATTAATAAAGAAAACGGTAGAAGCAAGCCATGATTTGTTGGAGGAGTTGGCAAGGAACAACTATATGTGGTCGAGTGAGAGGAGTAGACAAAGACAGAAGGAACAAAAAGGAATGATACCTATTGACTTGGTTACTGCCTTGCAGGCTCAAATTAAGACCTTGACGAAATAGCTAAACAACATACAAGGGGCATCCACCTCAGCAGCTAAGGCAATGAAAGCACAATGTGATCTGTGTAGGGAGACCAACTACAGCTCAGCAGACTATTTCTTATTAGGAGCTAGTGGAACTAAACAGGTAAGTTATCTAGGCCAGCCACATCGAGGTAATAATCCATACTCGAACACATATAATCCAGGTTAAAAAAACCACCCAAAATTTTGTTGGAGTAATAATAATGCAGTTGGCCTACAATGACCACAAGGACTGCCAGGATTCCAGCAAGATCGAATCAGATCATCGGAAAGTAAAATAGACAAATTTGTGGAAATGTTTGATTCCAAATTGGTAGCTCAAGAGGAGAATCATAAAAGGATGCATGTAAGCCAAGAGAAGAATCACAAGAGGGTGGGGGAAAATTTTTATCAAATTATGAAGAACCATGCCTCATCGATTCATAACTTGGAGGTGCAGGTAGGTAAACTTACTGATGCTTTATTTTCTCTAAATATATGTATCTTATCAAGCAATACTGCAGTCATCCCAAGGGACCAACTTAAACCTATTACACTTCTAAGTGGAAAGCGAATGGATGAGCCAAACGTACGAAAAGATAACCAAGAAAAAGAGAAAAGTAAAGAGATTGAAGAAAAAGAAGAAAAAGAAGGAAAGTCCTATGTACTACCACCACCATACAATCCCAAACTCCCGTATCCACAGAGAGTAAAACAACATCAAGTGGAGACTCAGTTTTCCAAGTTTTTTGAAAAATTGAAGAAGCTACAGAATAATTTGTCATTATTAGAAGCTTTGGAGTGCATGCCTAAGTATGCAAAATTTTTGAAGGATATGCTCAAGCACAAGCATACGTGGGAAGACAATCAGACAGTTACTTTGATGGAGAACTGCAATTCTATTATTTCAACTTAAATACCTTCAAAATTGCAGGATCCAGGGAGCTTTACTATTCTATATGTTGTCGGAGAGTTTGAATTTTCCAAATGCCTATGTGATTTAGGTGTAAATATTAATTTGATGCCTTTTTCTATTTTCAAGAAACTGGGATTAGGAGAGGTCAAACCAACTTTGATATTATTTAACTTACAGATCAATCATTCAAAAAACCATTTGGAGTTATGGAAGACGTATTGGTAAAAGTGGATAAGTTTATAATTCCTGTTGATGTGCATGAAGGGAAACTTGTATTAAGAATTGGTGTTAAACAGGTTGAGTTTAATATGATAAAATCTTTTGAAGAAACCAATGGATGGAAATGTGTGTATGAAAATTTATGTGATAGACGAATGTGTAAAGGATATTAAGGAAGTCTATGAATTAAGTGAAAAAGATACAGATGAAAGTGAAAAGGAGGAGGATGTATATAAGGAAATGGAGCTCGAAAGATTAGAGAGGGTTGGTGCACCTACACCACCCTCTAAGTCAAACCTCCAATTCTAGAGCTTAAACCTTTACCTGCTCATTTGTGATATATTTTTTTAGGAAAGAACCATACTTTACCTATCATTATCTCGAATGAATTAAACTATGAACAAGAAGAGAAAGTGGTGGAGAATATTAGGAAAATGTTGAAAGATGTAGGGTGGCAAATTTCTGATATTTGGGGATTAGCCCTAATGTAATTATGCATAGGATCAACTTAGAAGAAGGTTGTAAAATCGTAAGAAAAAGACAACACAAATTTAAATCCGAATATGCAAGAAGTTGTAAAGAAGGAATTGGTGAAACTTCTAGATGTAGGAATAATTTATCCCATTTTAGATAGTAAGTGGGTGAGCCCAGTACAGTGTGTGTCAAAGAAGGGTGGTATGACAGTTATAGCAAATAAAGAAGGGGAAAAGATCTCCACTAGGACTGACATAGGATGGCGAGTGTGCATTGACTATAGGAAGTTAAATTTGGCCACCAAGAAGGATCACTTTCCTTTACCTTTTTTGGATCAAATGATTGAAAGAGTGGCTGGTCATTTTTTTTATTGCTTTCTAGATGGATATTCAGGGTATAATTAAATATTTATATATCCGAAAGATCAGGAGAAGACCACTTTTACATGTCCATATGAAACGTTTATATATCGAAGGATGCCTTTCGGTTTATGTAATGCACCTACTACATTTCAAATATGCATGATGGCCAAATTTTACAGACATGAATGAAAACTTTATGGAAGTATTTATAGATGACTTTTTTATTTTTGGAGAGTCTTTTGATAACTGTCTGCTGAACTTAGATAAAGTACTCCAAAGATATGGAGGAGTCACATTTAGTTCTAAATTAGGAAAAATGTCATTTCATGGTCCAAGAGGGAATTGTGTTAGGACACAAAATTTCATATAAAGGGATTGAAGTGGAGCGAGATAAGACAAAAGCAATTGAAAAGTTACCGCCTCCCTCCAACATTAAGGGTGTCCAAGGTTTTCTTGGTTATACAAGGTTTTACAAACGATTCATTAAAGATTTTTTCCCTTATTGCAAAACCTTTGACTCATCTATTGGTAAAAGATGTGCCTTTTATTTTTTATGACAACTGTTTGACTTTGTTTAACATGTTGAAGAAGGCACTAATAATAGCTCTAATTCTGGCATCGCTAGATTGGTCACTCCCATTTGAGATTATGTGTGATGTAAGTGACCATGCTGTTGGGTGTGTGCTAGGTCAGCAGAAGGAAAAGAGGTTACATGCTATCTATTACGCAAGTAAGACGTTGATAAGAGCCAATTAAATTACACAACTACCAAAAAAGAATTTCTTGCAGTAGTATTTGCTTGTGAAAAATTTTGTTCTTACTTGTTAGGTTCACAAGTTATTGTGTTTATAGACCATGCAGCACTGCGTTACCTTTTCACCAAGAAGGATGCCAAGGCTAGGCTTATTTGATGGGTACTCTTGCTTCAAGAATTCAATATTGAAATCAAAGACAAAGAGGGAGAAAAAAATGTCGTAGCAGATCATTTATCCAGACTTGAAGTCGGACATCGTAACGAGGAAGAAGATATCAAAGAAAGCTTTCCTGACGAGACGCTAATGATGATAGATATCTCGTTCCTTCCTTAGATTACAGATATTGTAAACTACCTCTCACGTGGTATCTTTCCATCCAATATATTGTATCAACAAAGGAAGCGATTTTTATTTCAGTGTGGCCACTATATTTGGGATGAACTTGTACTTTATAAGATCTGTGCTGATAGCTTAATTCGTAGGTGTGTTCCTAAAGACGAAATGCCTGAGATCTTAGCCCAATGTTATAACTCACCATACACAGGACATTATGGAGGTAACAAGAATGTTGCAAGAATTTTGGAGTGTGGATTCTATTGGCCAACTCTGTTCAAGGATGCTCGAGATTTTGTGCTCAAATGCCATAGATGCCATAGAGTTGGCAACATATCAAAACGCGATGAAATGCCACTTTTGAATATAATAGAGGTGGAGATATTTGATGTATAGGTTCCAGACTTCATGGGATCATTCCCACCCTCTGAAGGCAATAACTATATCTTGGTTGGAGTTGATTATGTTTCTAGATGGGTTGAAGCGATCGCTACTCTAACCAATGATAGTAAGGTAGTTCAAAAGTTCATTAAGAAGATTTTTACTAGATTCGGCGTGCCCAAAGCAATCATAAGTGATGGGAGAAGTAACTTTATCAACAAATCATTCAAGAACCTTATGAGAAGGAACAATGTTCATCATAGAATGGCTACCCTGTACCATCCTCAAACTAGCAATCAAGTGGAAGCAGTAAATAGAGAGCTGAAAAGAATTTTGGAAAAGACAGTGAACATTTCAAGAAAAGACTGGTCAATAAAATTAGACGATGCCCTGTGGGCATATAAAGCTTATTGGGCGATCAAAAAATTGAATATGGATTAGAAGTTGGCAGGAGAAAAGTGATTGTTACACCTTGACGAGTTGGATGAATTAAGATATGATGCCTTTGAAAATGCCAAGTTATACAAAGAATGAACTAAAAAATGAAATGATGGCTACATCAAAAAGAAGGAATTCAAAAAGGGAGACCTAGTGATTTTGTTTAATTCAAGGCTTCAACTATTTTCGGGCTTATTGGGCGATCAGAAAATTGAATATGGATTAGAAGTTGACAGGAAAAAAGTGACTGTTACACCTCGACGAGATGGATGAATTAAGATATGACGCCTTTGAAAATGCCAAGTTATACAAAGAATGGACTAAAAAATGAAATGATGGCTACGTTAAAAAGAAGGAATTCAAAAAGGGAGACTTATTGTTGTTCTTTAATTCAAGGCTTCAACTATTTTCGGGCAAACTCAAGTCAAGATGGAGTAGACCTTTCAAAGTTCTTTAAACATTTACCCATGGAGCTTTGGGGCTGGAAAATGACAAGGGAGAATCATTCAAAGTCAATGGGCGTCATTGTAAGTCATATTATGGAGCGACATATCCTCAAGAAAGGGAGGTTATCTCTCTTTTGTCTTACGGTTGCTTATGAATTTATGAGGAAAGGTCAAGCTAATGACTCTAACTTAGCATTCTTAGTTCCTTTTAGTAATTTTACTTAGATAGTTCTTTGATTTATTTTAATGTGTTACTGTTTATTTGTGTTTGATTGACATTTAATTTGGTTATGCTTGAATTTCGATTCATTTTCTTTTGATATCATCTTGATTTTTTTTGTAGGTGTTGGAACCATGAAGAATGAAATTACACTTGGAAGAAGGTTTGGAATGTTGTGGATCACCAATTCCCACGTTCGTGGGAATCCTCTTCAGAAAGTTTCTGGAGAGGAAACCGATGCCTATGGGAATTGGTTTGATTCCCATGGTTGTGGGAATCCTCTCCATAAGGATCCCAAGCACGTGGGAATCATGCAGATTCCTACAGACTTAGAAATTCCATCCGAAAAGGGGTTTAAAAATTTCCCCCATCTTCCTCTCATTATCCTTTCAAATTTTTACACTCCCTCTCTCTCTAACCCACGACTTTCTCTCTGTTTTCTCTAAAAAACTCTTCATTTTTCACCTAAATTCTTAGTATGTTTCTTATTCTTTTTCATTAATCTTATGTTCTTGCATGTCTTCATGAATTATTCATTCAAAAACACAAAAATTTAGATAAGATTGTTACTCTCTCTCTATCTACGTTGAAATTCACTCTCTCTTCTCTATTCTTGCATATTTCTCTTTTATGATGACACCGAAGAAAATGATGGCTCGAAAACCAGTCGATGTAGTGCGCCAATAAGTCTCGGGTGAAGGTAAAATAAACTTAGTGGCTACTTATCGAGCTCCTTTTCTGATTTATTTGAAAGAAGAAGGTACATGCTTTCGTGATTTTAAAAATAGGGGAATAATCCCTCATATGTATTTTGATTTTGATTTGTTAGAAAACATAGGAGTAAGGACAAGGATTGAGAGGCTAGCTAACAACATAGGGTGGAATAGTTTCATACGGTGTGACATGAATATTCACGCTATGATGACAATTGAATTTTTCACTACTATCCAATATACCCCAAAAATGGATGTCTTTTGGTTTCGATTATTTGGTGTTCTATATAAACTGGATTTTAGTGTTATGCATCATATTTTCGATTTTCAAACTACAAAAGTTCTAGATGACCATCATGATTTTGATGCGGACTCATATTGGAACATTTTAATAAGGGAGGACCATTTCAATTCACAAAATGATCCGAACATTTTAATACAGAGTGCTAAACATTTGTTGTTGCATAAATACATGTCTTTAACTTTGTTCAATAAACTGAGAGTAGTAAATGTTCACCTAAAGAACTCTTTTTCTTATGGTGCATGGATCACAAAGTAAAAATGAATACGTCTTTTAAAATCTTTAGGTCAATTGTCAGTGTCATTAACAAACAAAGTTTATATTTTGGAATGGGGCACATTGTTACGGCTGTAGCTCATTTTTACAATCACAATTTGGAAGAGGTATGTACAACACCCCATGATATCTTTAACATATCATATTTAAGGCGTCTCGAGATTGTGGAGGTTCATTCCATGGAACTCCATAATCCTCAAACACGTACTGTGTTTAAGCATAGGAGACAAATCAATATAGCCGCGTCCTAACCATCTACATCTCGAGCAGCTCAAGAACCAGAGGAAGTAGCAGTAGAGGAGGAACCAAGTGCACCAGCGGGGTTGATCAACTTCACCAACTATTAGACCAGGTCACCTCTGGCTAACAACAAATGATGTCCCAAATAAATGAACTTAGCACTTAAATGCGGCAGGTTCACAAGGAGTAGCGCAGTTTAAAGAAAAGGTTCCTCAACTTCTGTCGAAGGAACAACTTTGAAGCTCCCTCGCCAACACCTTCACCACCACCATCGAAATAAGCTTTTCTTTTCCCTTATCCTTTTAGATTTTTTTTGTTATTTCATGTGTGTGAATGCATTTTCCTTCATATGTATTTTATTTTATATTAATTATTAGCTTGCTATATTTTTTATTTAGTTTTAATTTCCTTAATTGTGTTTTGACTTCAGTATCTTCTGTTTGTTCTCATACCAGTCGTCATTTCATTTTTTGGTTCAGTTTATATTCATGTTCTTTTGTATGATTGATGTCATTTCCCTTTATTTGGTTCTTTCTTTGTCACATTGAGGAAAATGTGAAATTTTAAGTGTGGGAAGGTGACATTAACTTGCTCAATTGCATTGTTTGCATTTTTGTTGAATAGGATGCATATTTAGGCATATTGTATGTGTTTCGTGTTGGCAATGGAACCACATTTAAATCACTATGATAAATATTGCCATGAAAATTCTACCAAGTAGTTGGAATTAGATTGAATGCATGCTTGAACTCAAATTAGGCCCTTTAAGTAGAAAGTGAACCATATAAAGTGATGAAACATAGTTGGTTGCATAAGCTTAGTCACAAATTATCATATGAACAATGAGGTAGTAAAGAGATGCATAATGAGTTCTCAATTGAGCCAAAGTGAGGATTAAGCCATATGACCCCATTTATAGTCATTTCATTTCTTTGTCAAGTGTTACTTCCTTAGGTTATTACCTTCAGAACTTATTTTGAATCGGTTTGAGTTTTGTGTTAACCCTTGGCTTAAACGACCTACCCACTATTATCCCTTACTATCCCCATTAACTCTTAACCTTTTGTTTCTTAAAAACATCCAAAATTTTTAAAACCTTAAACCCCATTATCCAATCCTTTTATAAGCTTAATAGAGTACTAAGTAAAATATTAGCTGGGAGTGTGTTAAATGTTTACCGAGACAAATTGAGTATATTTCTGCCTATGGAATACAGTATATATGGCACTAGTTTTGATCCATAGTTATTCCATGTATGAAGAAAAAGAAAGAAAAATGAAAAAAAAGAAAAAAAGAAAAAGGAAGAACAAGTGAATAACATCAATAAGTGCAGAATATCAGTTATATTTGTATGTCTCGTAGTTATCTTTACTTATCCCATTTTTTATCCGCTTTATGCTTCACTTATACTTTTGCTTAACCCTTTTCCATTTCTTTTGATCCACCTTAACCCTTACCACATTACAACCCCAAACAAGTCCTTTGATCTATTTATGCATGCAATCATTGTAGAGGAGAATTGGTGTATTAGCAAGCCTATGGTAGTGTAGTTTCCTATATGAAGAAAGCCTATGGTACACAAGAAAAATCACAAGCCTATGGTACACAAGCAAACTCACAAGCCTGTATTAGCAAGCCTATGGTACACAAGCAAACTCACAAGTTGTGTGAAACACTAACTTTAAACAATTGAGCGAAATGAGTGAAAACTGTGAGGAAGATTCATTTGTGCATCTTCACTTATCTTTGAGTGATTGTGCTACTTGTGAGTTTGCTTGTGTACACCAATGAAAAAAATAGTCATGATATATGCATTAACTTGATGTTTGAGTTGGCTTGAATTTGAGGGATTGTGTGTTTTGATCTTTGCAAAAATGAAGTGGTTGAATTGATTGGATGTATTTATTTTTCTTGAGGATAAGAAAAAATTCAAATGTGGGGATGTTGATAGGTGTGTATTAGGATATGTTTGTATAGGTAATTGGTATGTGTTTTCTAGCGTAATTATTGTTTATTGTTCTAGTTTAGGATTCATTATGTATGTTTTCATTAAGTTTGATTTCCATTGTGTTCTTGTGTGTTGGATGCTAATTGAGGGTAAGAATTGCTTATTTTTGTGTAGGAAAGGAGAGGAAGCAAGTTGGAGGATGAACAAGAGAGCATAGAAGAGATGACAAGAGGATCATATTTGGGACCAATTCCTACGTTCGTGGGAATTAGGCAAATTCCCACGGCTATGGGAAATCAAGACAAAATGTTTCTGCCTGTAATTCCCATGCTCGTGGGAATCATGCAGATTCCCACGGACGTGGAAATTGTAATCTGAGACAAGCTGCGAGACTTTATTAAACCTAGGACTTTTGGACTATAAAATGAACATGAAGCCTCCATCTTGAGGGGGGGGACGACATCTATCTGTAGAGGGACCATCCTTGGGTGAAGAACACTTGTTTGAAGTAACAAGGAAGGATTGAAAACAAGAATCATCATTAAGATTGGGCAAAATAGCACATCAACACCAAGATTCCAGATTTTGGCAAAGAAGAGAAGGGTCTTATTCACTTTCTATCATTTTAATATCTTCCTTTCTTTGTAAAGATGGATTATTTGAATGTTGATAGTGTTATGGAGACTATGTTAGGTTAATTTCATATTAGGGATTGTTTTTTCATTAGTTTGTCAAAACTCATATTTTATTGAATTAAATGAAGTGTCTTCGATAATTGTTGTTCTTAATTGTCATCTTGTAACAAATCGAGAGTGAGCGAGGTGAAAATCATGTAGGATTGTACAATGAGAGTTGGCAACCTATAGACTAGCAATTATTATGTCAATTGAATAATTAGAAGAGAGATCTCAATTAGTCAATTGATCGTTCATAGGATATTGTAATAACTAGTTGAATCGGTAAAGTCCTTGGGTAGGTTGAGAGATCATTCAATCGATTCCTGTAAATTCAATTAGGGACAAACAGTTGCACCTTGAGAGAGGGTAATTAGTACATTTGGAAACCTAGGATGAGACACAATTTAATCAATGAAACATGAGGGAGACAGAATAAGGAAAAAGTAATCTCTAGCATTTAGATCTTTGAATTCAGATTTTCTGCAATTACGGTATTGTCCATTATTTTCATTAGTCTTTTAATTTCGATTTAATTTTCTAGATTAATTGCATTAAAAAATTTTATTTCTTAAACAAAGTCTTTTCTAAATTGAGTGGTTTCTGGGAATCAATCCTTGGAGGATCGATATCTGCTCTTTCTAACTACAAGTCACGACCTGTTCACTTGCTATTTTTTAGCGTAAAACAAATTAATAGGTTTTACAATCCATCAACAGCTTTCAAGCTACTTTACCCAAATATGTCTCACCTTACTTTTGCCCATATTACAACCTTAAAAATTCCTTTAATTCATGATTATACATGTGAACCTTAGTGGTGGAGAAATGAAATGATTTGCAAAGTTTGTGGAATGTCATGTTCATGAATGGTGTTGAGTGTACCCATGGATATATCTTAGTTAAACACATTTTATCGAAGTCTACCATTAAATTGCTCTGATTCTAAAGGATATGATTATTGATTAGTCATAAGTAGAAGCGTTGAATGTTAAATTCTTGCTATGATTTTTTAACGTTATTCATCTTTGCTTATGACTATATATTTTTGGGAAATACGAGAAATGAGTAAATGTTTTAGATCTATGATTTTAATTTAGATGTTTTATCCAAGGACGGTCAAAACCTAAGTGTAGGGGACCATCTAAGCCAAGAAAACTTCTCACTACTTTTACATCCCATGGTAACTTCAAATTGACAATCACCTCAATTTTACTAGGATCCATCCTAATACCTTCTAAAGAGATGATATGCCTGAGGAAAGAAACTTCCTTTAGCCAAAAATCACATTTTCTTAATTTGGAAAATAACTACTTCTGTCTCAAAGTCTATACCATAATTCTCAAATGCTGAGCATGTTCCTTTTCATTCCGCGAATATATCAATATATCATCTATAAAAACCACAACAAATTGATCTAAGTAAGGCCAAAACACCCTATTCATAAAATCTATGAAATTAGTCGATGCATTAATTAATCCAACAGGCATCACCAAAAACTCATAATGCCCATATCAAGTCTTGAATGCAATATTTGAAACATCTACATCTTCTACTTGAAGCTAGTAATAACCTGACCGCAAATCAATCTTCTTAGAGAACACTCTTGTACCTTTCAATTGTTCAAACAAATCTTCTATTCTTGGCAATGGATACTTATTCTTTATAGTCACCTTGTTCAACTGTCTATAGTCTATACACAATCATAAAGTGTTATATTTCTTCTTGAGAAAAATGATTGGCACTCCCATGGTGACGCACTGGGCCAAGTAAAACCTTTATCCAAAAGCTCCTATAACTGAATCCTAAACTTTTTCAACTCTACAGGAGCCATTCTATAAGGTTCCCTTAAAATAGGAACAATATGAGGTACAATTTCATTAGACAATTCTACCTTCATCTCAGGTGGCAAACTCGGTAGCCCTTATAGAAAAACTTTAGGAAATCATTTATTTTTGGTATATCTCGAAAGTTCACCTTTTCCTTTTTTGAATCAATTACTAAAGCCTAATACACCTCACAACCTTTCCCAAGAATTCGTCTTTCCATCATGGCTGATATAACATTAGTCAAAGAAATATATCGAATACCATACACCACTATTTTTAAACCATTAGAATCTTTGAGCACAACTATTTTCAACCCCCAATCAACTATAGCTTGGTGTTTGCTTAACCAATCCATGCTTAAAATCAAGTCAAATTCATGGAAGGGTAGCTCTATAAGATAATAAAAAGTTGTTTCCCATGTATCATAATAGGATATTCTTTATTCACATATATACTATGGCCTAATGCACTAGTCACATATATATGATAGGCTAGTCGATCTACCGATAGTATTATATGTAACATCCCGTTTCCACACAAAGGGTTGAATCATGGAAATTGGTACACGGGAGAGCAATCGGAGAAATTAGGAAAACACATCTCATGCTCATGCATTATATAATATACATATACACGTGAATAGTGATTTCTGCACATGAAAAATATTTGTACATGCATTCATGACATTTTCCCGGTATAGTGGTGCATAAATGTGAATTTTAAAAAATAGGCTTTGTGTGTGTAACAAAATTGTGTTGGAGAGGGTCATTGGGGTTTTCTGATTTTTAAAGAATTTAAGAAATTTTTCGGGAATTTTTCGGAGTCAATTTCGGACCAGGAAAACTGTCAAGTGACAGAATAGGGGTTTACCGGTAGAGGAAATGACTGTCCAATGGCACTGGAAACTTAGACAT
>JAOQML010120771.1:0-20408 GCA_027568935.1 Erythroxylum urbanii
TGGCTATTACTTATTATTATAATTTTTAAAGACAAGATTGATGTAAACTTATAAAATATATAGTATAACTGTATAATATGATAACTAACTATTTTGTAAATTTTTAAAAAATTCAGGGACTACTTTATAAATTTAAAAGATTACCTGAAACGGTACCTGGTATTGACTAGTATCGGTACAATACCATACCAAAATTCAATTCGATACCAGAGCTGGTATAGTATTTGCAACTTTGATGTGTATAGACGTTAAGAAAATGAAAACTATAACTTCAACCAATCAACGAACCCAGTTTATCTACTAGATGGAACCTACAAGTTCATGCACCACAAAAATGATATAAACTTGACAAACAAAATAACCTTAACCGAAGCCTTGTATATACCTAGTTTTCAATTAAACTTGTTATCTGTTAATAAGTTAACCATTATAGCTCAGATAAAATTCATCTTTTATCCATATTTTTATCTTATACAGGACCTGAAGATTGATAAAATACTAGCAGTTGGAAAAAAAAAAGCAGATTATACATACGTAATCCTTCTTCAATTGATCAACATATCATAGACTCCTATGTTGCTAACACCAATTGTTTTCCTTGTTCTTTTGCAAGTAAAGTCTCTGTCGTAGATAATGTAGTTTGACACAACATACTTGGTCATCCCTTAAATATTGTAATTACTCACATTTGTTCCATGAATAAAATTCGTTTTAAATACTCAAATGCTTGTGATATCTGTCTATGGCAAAAATGCAAATAAATCCTTTTCCCATTAGTAAATTACATACAACCAAGTGTTTTGAACTCATTTATGTGGATTTATGGGGTCCATATCACACTCCTAGCATTAGTGGTTCAAGATTCTTCTTAAATATTGTTAATGATTTTAGTAAATGCACATGGACACTTCTGGTACAATATAAATCTAAACTTCCTTCAATTCTTCAATTTTTTTTTCAAATGACCCAAACACAACTCAATCTTAAGCTACAAAATGTATGAAGTGATAATTAATCAGAATTCTTGAATCAAGATTGTCTCCTGTTGACCTCCAACAATGGAATTTTACATCAACGATCTTGTATTCATACCCCTCAACAAAATGGAGTGGTTGAGAGACAGCACAAACACTTGTTACAAGTTACAAGAGCCTTGATGTTTTAATCACATTTGCCAAATAGGTTTTGGGGGACTCTATCCTTACTACCACTTACATAATAAATCATTTACTTTAGACCACCTTAGAAATCCCCATATGAAATTCTTTTTCATAAACAACCTTGTTATGAACACCTTTGTAGTTTTAGATGCCTCTGTTTTGTTGTAAATGCTAACCCTGAGAAAAGAAAGTTTGATACCAAAGCATATTAGTGCGTTTTTATTGGATATAGTTATGGACAAAAGGTGTATAAACTTTATGATATTCAAAACCATAAATTTTTTTCTTCTAAAGATGTTCGGCTCTATGAAAACATTTTTCCTTATCATAAGTCACAAGAGCTTGCAGAAACTACTCCCTTACCAAAATCTTTTGATTTACCTAAATTTGATGAGATTGTTCCTTGTACTAATTCAAATGATTTTTAAATAAACATTGATTGTTTTGCTCTATAAAATTAACCAACTCCAATACAAGAACAACTAATGACCAAACATACAAACCACCATTGATAATACCTTAGGAGTCACATTAAAGGAAAAGTGCCAGAGTCATAAAACCACTTATATGGTTAAATGATTTTGTTTCAAATAATGTACAATTTGCTTCTTTGTTAACTAACTACATAAACCTCATACCCAATACATTTCCTCATCATATATCACCCCAATGTTCTGCATCTTACATATCATTTTTAGCCAACGCATCAAGAACTATTTTCTTTTAATCAAGTTAGACTTAAAAAGGAGTTGATAGATGAGATGAATGCACAATTAAACAAACTTGAGGAAAACAAGAAATGGGAGTTGACAGAGTTACCACCAAGTAGAAAGGCTATAGGATCAAAGTGGGTATATAAAGTGAAAATAAAACCTAATGGAACAATTGACAAATTCAAAGCTAGGATAGTCACCAACAGATATAATCAGGTTGAAGGGATTGATTTCACGGATAGTTTCTCACTAGTTGAGAAGTTAGTAATAGTTAGAATGTTTTTGGACGCTGTAGCAGCTTATTCATGGCTACTTCATCAACTAGATATCAATAATGCTTTTATTCATGGATATCTGGATGAAAAAGTGTACATGATTCCTCCTAAAGAGTATGCTGAAGCTTAGAAACATCAATTTTACACATTGATTTGATCATTTTATGGATCGAAACAAGCCTCAAGACAATGGAATTAGGAGCTTATGGAAAAATTACAACAATTTGGTTTCATTCAATCTTCAAATGATTACTATTTGTTTACAAAGAAAACAAACTTTTATTTCTTGAGCTTAATTATTTATGTTGATTATGTTCTTCTTATAGAATCTTTAGAATTCGAAATACAAAAGGTGAATTAATTTTTGCATGAATAGTAGGATTTGGGTCATGCCATATAATTTTTAGGATTGGAGATTGCAAGGTCTATGGAAGGTTTTTATGTTAATTAAAGAAAGTATGCTCTTAATATTCTAAATGATATTAAGTTACTTGGTTAAAAATCTGCAGCTATACAATTACCAAATGGGTATAAATTTAGTGTAGAAAGTAGAGAGTTATTAAATTATCTAGAGCAATATAGACAAATGGTGGGAAGGTTATTATATTTGTAGTTTTCACGCCTAGATCTTTCGTACATAGTTCAACAACACAATCAAGTTCACATTGGGATGTAGCTATGCATGTCTTGCGTTATACCAAAGATTCTTCTTTAAAAGATCTATTTTTCTCTTCCAAAAATTTGTTTGAAGTTGAAGTTTATTGTGATGTTGATTGGACATCATATAATGATATTAGAAGATCTTTAACTTATTTTTATATTTTTCTTGGTGGTTCCCCAATATTATGGAAAATCTAGAAGTAGAATACAGTCTTTTATTCATCGGCATAAGCAAAATATGGAAGCCTAGGAGCCACAATTTATGAATTGCAATGGGGTTTTTTCCCTCTTGAATGATTTTCAAGTTTCCATACAATTACCAATATCTTTATGGTGTGATAACCAAGCTGTCATTCACATCGCATCTAATCTTATTTTTCATGAAAAAACTAAACATTTAGAAATTGATAGTCATCTTGTACGAGACAAATACAAACAAGGATTGATCATTCCATGACATCTTCCTTCAAAGTTTCAATCTGCAAATTTATTCATGAAATCTCTTATTGTACCTCTATTTTGGCAATTTCTCTGCAAGTTGGATTTGCATGATATTCATCAAGCTCCAACTTGAAGGGGTGATGAACAACTATTATATTGGTTTATTTGATACATTGATTCCACGTGTACATAGTAAGTTATTTTTTATGGTTGTTCTATCAGTTAGTTGCTGGAGTCTCTTTGTATAAAGTTCGGAAAACTACAGTTGCATTGTATAAGAAGAAAATTGTTTTTAAGCTCAAACTTGATTAGGCACATCTTGTATAGTGAATGTACTCTTGTATATGAGATGCATTTGAATTCAATTAACTTTTCTCATTGATGCATGGAAGAAAGACATGTATACAAAATGGATTCTGTAAGATCCAAAATAGAAAAAAAGAAAAGCAGGAGAGTGACATGGAAAAGGTATCGGAGATATGAAGAAAGGCAAGAAACAAAAGGACATCAATTTTATTGTGAAAGAACAAAAATGTTCAAATTTTATAGACAAAGTGAGAGCCATATATATAGCCTTATGAGAGCTATATATATAGCCTTATATATTAATCAATTGAGCCAAAAAGTCAACAATGACATGATGAAGTAGGTATGATATATCCCAATATCTTTACCATGTTTTATCTAAATATTTCAAATAAAAAACATATGTTAACTGACTAAGAAGATAAAAAATCTCAACTACATGATATTCTACTTACATTAAAAAACAGGAAATAATTAAATAGTAGTTTAATGTACTTTAATCAACACTCCTTTTGCTTCATTATGAAAAACTTCTCTTTAATATGATGCACTTCTCGTCATTATAATCAAATTTATTAATGTACTTTATCACCAATCTATTTTTTTGGAGCACATCTCTCCATGGTACAAATCTTACTAATAACTCTAAAAAAGAGTTTATTATTTTATCACTTGTGCTATATTTGTTTGTTCTTCATTTTCAAATTTGTAATTCTTTTACAAATTCCCAAATTTCTTGCACTTGTAACATTGAGGTTTACCCTTATGTCAACAATCTTTTTCTTTATGACCAAAATTCTTACAATTGCTAAATTGAGGAGCATTGACCTTTCCTTTAAGAATGAAGTCTTGGCTAAATAAGCTCCATCAATTTTTTCTTCAATTCCATTATCCCTCATTAATCTTCTTTGGTTGACAGTTTGAAGAGCATTAAGAAACTTTGCAAAGGTTACTTTTTTTATAAATCTTTAGAATCTTTGAGCGAGGAAATTTTTGACTTATATCTTTCAGGAAGAGTCACACGAAGCTTATCTACTATTCGTTGACTAGAAAATTCTTCACCAAGTAATTTGATTTCACTGAAAATAAACACGAGCTTGCTTCTATATTTCTTGACACCTTCTGATTTCTTCATCTTTAACATCTTAAATTCTTTTTCGAGATTCAAAAATTGCATTAGCCTTGTTTGATTGTTACCTTCAAACTCTTTCTTAAGCTTCTCTCATACTTCGTTAGGTGATTTACATGCCATTATTCATGTAAAATTTCCTTTGAGATAGTCGAATGAAGATAAGAGAACACTTTTGGTTTCCTTTCCACTTTTTCATCATGCTTTTTTATTTGATTAGTGTTTCCAAAAGAGGGATAGGACTAAAATCACTCTCTACAACCTCCATAAACTCAAGGCTTTTAAATATAATTTCATTTTAATGGCTCATGAGTGATAGTTTTCTTTATTAAATATATGAATAGGAAGAGAAAAATTATTTGATGCCATTGCACTAAAGGTTGAACACTTCCAACAAAATTTACTCTATCCTTATAAGCCCGTAAAACCCATGGAGCTCTAATACCACTATTTTGTTGGAGATTTGAAGAAAAGCAAGAAACCATTGGGAAAAAAGGATCAAAATTTACATCAATATTTGAAAAAGTGAGGGCCATATATATAACCTTATAAATTAACCAAATTGAGCCAAAAAAATTAGCAACTATATGGTAAAATGGTTATAACATATCCAATTATCTTTACCACTTTCTATATAAATATTTCCAAAAAAAAACGTTAATTGATTAAGAAGATAAAAAATCCTTAACTAAATGATGGTACATTAACACTAAGAAAATAGGAAATAACTAAATAGTAGTTTGAAGTACTTTAATCAACCCTCTCATTTGCTTCAAATTTTATGAAGCACTTCTCTCTACACCTTGTAAAGCGCTTCTCTTCAATATGATGCACTTCTCATTACCATAACCAAATTTATTAACGCACTTTAGCACTAATATAATTTTTTAGAGCACATCTCTCTATGGTACACATCTCACTAACTACTTTGAAAATATTTTCTTCTTTTATCACTGACACCATATTTATCTATTCTTCATTTTCAAATTTGCAATTCTTTTGCAAATGACCAAATCTCTTGCACTTGTAACATTGAGGTTTTTCCTTATGCCAACAATTTTTTTCTTCATGACCAAACTTCTTACAATTACTGTATTGTGGAACATTGCCCTTTCCCTTTAACTATGAAGTCTTGGTTAAATAAGCTTCACCAATTTTTTGCTTCAATTATGTCATCCTGCATTGATCTTCTTTGGTCAATAGCTTGAAGAGCATTAAATAACTTTGCAAAGGTTATTTTTGATAGTTTTTAAAATTTTCAAGTGAGGAAAATTTTGACTTATGCGTTTTAGGAATAGTTATAAGAAGTCTGTCTACTACTCATTGACTAGGAAATTCCTTACCAAACAATTTGATTTGATTGACGATAGACACGAGCTGGCTTCCATATTCCTTGACACCTTTAGATTTCTTCATCTTTAACATCTCAAATTCTCTTTTGAGATTCAAAATTTGCACTAACCTTATTTAATTGTTGCCTTTAAACCCCTTCTTTAAGCTTTTCCCATGCTGCTTTAGGTGTTTTACAATTCATTATTCTTATAAAAATTCCCTCTAACATAGTCGGATGTAGACAAGAGAATGCTTTTGGTTTGCTTGCCATTTCTTTACTATTCTTTTTTATTTAATCAGTGTGAGATTTTCCAGAAGAGGGTTATGATTAAAACCACTCTCTATAACCTCTCACAAACTTAAAGCTTTTAAATAGAATTTTATTTTGACGGCCATGAATGATAATTTTCTCTATTAAATATATAGATAGGAAGAGAAAAATTATTTGAAGCCATTGGACCAGAAGTTGAAAAATTACAAATAAAAAATACGTGTTAATTGATTAAAAAGACAAACCTTAACTACAAAATGGTCCACTAACATTAAAAAATAGGAAATAGCACTCGACAAAAAGAAAGAAAGAAAGAGAAAAAGAAAAAGAAAAAGAAAAAGAAAAAGAAACATAGTATTAAATCTTCATTATTATTCTAATGAAAATGCCTTTTTATAAAAAAATTAAAATTCCTATTTTTGATGCATATTTTATATTCACTTTTCATACTAAATTATATCTATGAATCATATGATTCTAAGAATTGTTGAGCCATTAATTCTTTTTGTAGAACATTAACATAAAGTTCTTTATACATAGCATCTTTTACCCATCTGGTCAAATGAGAAACTTGGTATGAAGTGAAAGAATTGTGTTTGCATCCATGTTTAGCAATAGTTCCTTGCTATCAGTGAAATGGTATGTATAACGGTGCAGGTAGGGTAGCAAGACAAAACTTTGAGATACTTATAAGCTTTGCAACTTTTCACTCAATGTAGTGCCTATTACTGAAATAACAATAAAATTGGAACAACTTATTTGCATGCAAGGTGTCGTGAAAATTACTGCCTTAAGTCAGAAATTATCCCTCTACGATGCAGTAGGAAAACTTGATCCAACCCAAGGTTAACACCTTCTTCACCAGTTTCGATGCACTCTAAAGGGCAAAATAGGAACTGTCTCTGAGAATTAGGAAAAATCAAATAACCAAGAAGAGAAGAGATATGCGTGCGTTAAATGGAGAAGAGAAGAGACATGGGCGTGTATTTCAGATGTGCATATGTATTTCATTGTAGAGAGGTGTAAAAGATATATGAAAAATAAGAGGAACGTTATTGGGTGAGCATAATGAGGAATCTGGAGAGATTTTAGGAGAAGTGGTCAAAATATAATGTTTTGTAACTACAAGCATTAAAAACGCATTATAAAAGGAACTAAACCAAGTGGTCCCCAAAAGGTTTATATCACACACTCGACATCATGCCATGCTGCAACTGCACCAGGCTGAGCTACGCGAGAGCGTGTGATATCCATACCCTCTTAAAGAGACTTGATCCAAAGTCTCACGAAACACTCTAGTATATAAGCTAAGTGGAAAGCCCCTTACTCTTTCAATGTGGGACATAAACTAAAACAAAGAGAAAGAAATGTTATCAGTTTTGGAACGATACCAACAATCCCCCACTTGATCCAAAACTTAAGAAACAAACTATACCAACTTAGGAGCAAGAAAGGCGAACAAGTAGGCGACCTAGGTCTTGAACCTGGTGTCTAAGAAATTTGAAGACAAAACATGCTAGAGAAATAAAAAGTCTCAAAATGCCTTAGTCTCATGATTGCTCTAGAGAGATAGCCCAAATGGTCTCATAGGAGGGTGGCTAGCCCCAATGATCATGTAGGTGAGTCGATCAAGTGTGTACTATTCACACTACCTAAACTTGGGCTATGGATCTCATTAAGGATTAAACTATCCAAACTCATCAAATGCAGTAAAGTCATGCTAAGGGATGCAATTCAACAACTAAATAGACCTCAGTATTATTCCACAAAAAAAGTATAACCAAGTAGTCATCACATAACTTTAGGACCCATTGAAGTTGGTTTCCCAAGATGGGTGTCCATTATGAGTTTATACAATTGGGCTTAACCTTATCCCTTTAGAATTCTCTAAAACTAGTTTCCTATTTAAAGCTTTTGTAAGTGGATCCTCTAAGTTTCTCTCTGAATTGACATATTCTAGAGAGATTACACCATGCTAATCAAAGTACAAACAATTTTATATCTCAATCTAATATGTTTACTTTTGCCATTATATGCCTTGATCTTGGTAACATGAATGGTAGCTTGCGAATCAAAATGAAGGAACACAAAAGGAACTAGTTTTTCCAAAAGTGGGATATCTGCTAAGTGATTCTTTAGCCATTCAACTTCATGTCCTGCCAACTCCAAATCCATAAACTTAACCTCCATTGTTGATCTTGCAATATATGTTTGCTTGAATGATTTCTAAGACGCAGCAGCTCTTGCCAAAGTAAAAATATAACTGTAGCACCCCACTCTTATAAGACATATTCCCGAACATACTGATGGTATTCGATAACATACTCTATGAGAGTGATGCGGTAAGACAGTCAGTCAAACTCATTGTAAACTTTCTTTGAACGTCACACACATATTTCATAAAACCAATAATCAATTTCAACTTATTTTATTCATAAACATTTTCAGTCACAAGTATTACTAACAATAAACATATTGTCAGAATTTCAGTAGTCATTTAGGCCCATTACAATTACAAAACCCTTCCATTCATAAAGTCCTTAGATAACCAAATTATTCACATACACATTGTATAGTATTTGGGAATACACTTTTTAATACAAAAATGCTGGAAAACATATGCAGATGCGAACTAATCCTGACCTTTATCTCTTATCCAAATGCAGTGGCTATACTCCAGTTTTTCTAACTAGATATCTCGTCTGAGCCTGAAAAATAATGTTGTAATTTTGTTGAGTTTTCCAAACTCAGTGAGCAGACCATTCTTGATGGCTCACTTATATCACATAACACAAATAGTTCACATTTCACATTAAATTTTCAGATAAGTAATAACACATATAGCACATCACTTCATTAATTCATCATGTAGCATCAAATAACACTTTATTCATTTATTTCACATTTCACATTTAGAACAATTCAAATAGTACAATTCGATCATTTAAACATACATATAAAATGTATATGTAATGCTTATGACACTCACTTTTAATTATTACGTTGATGTGACCGAGTGCCTATAATTGTCCCGTATCTATTGTAGATACCAGGCTCATTGGCAACTATCTTATATCCGTTGGAGATACCGGGCTCATTATACATAGACCCTTTGAATCTTAATCACATTCTAAGCTTTAAGCTCTTGTCGGTGGCTACGCAGGTCACAACTGCCTTTATTTGATCACGCAATCATATAGTGGAATGCATCAAATCTCATAAATCAATTATTCACTTATATTCACTTTACACATTCACTTTCACATATCATCGGACTTAAGTTCGACATTCAACAAATATGTTGAGAATCACTTATTCTTTGCTCATTCACATTCAATGAAGCACTTTCAATATGTTCATGTTTATCAAACTCCTTAGACTATTAATGTCTGAAATTATCACAATCACATTCACATCAGTAATAAATCGATACAGAAATTTAAAACAAAGCAATCAATTAATTTAAGACCATCTAGGTCGACTCACAGTACGCTCTAGATTAGCATTTGCTTCCATGATCTGGAAACGTCTGGATGTTGAATTTCACTCTTGTGTAGTAACTTTATGCAATACACACATTGTACACACATTACTAATTTGAACAATCACATAAACATTCAATTATACAAATATGTATAGATGTAATGTATAATTCATGCTCAATTTGACTATTTCGGGTATGTTTCTTTAATCACAATTCTTGATCATTTAAACAACATCATTTTGTATATCAAGATTGCACCTAGGTTTATAGCTCAAAGAACTTGCTTATTCTATTATCATATTTCAATCATTCATCATTTCTTTTCTAACAGTATATGATCTCATAATATCCAATTTCTCATTCATCTTTACTTAATACGCATCATTCATCTCATTTGAATCACATTAGCCAATATATGAACACCTTTATTCCCATTATACTCTTCATTCCCTATACTATAACCTCATTTATACTCTAAACATTTCACACATTTAATCACTTAATCCCTCATTAATTAAATTCATTTCAAGTCTCATTTAAGCCTAGATGCTCCATAAGAAAGTGCCCAACCATTTGTTACTTCAAACCACACATAAAAGAAGCATATTTCACGTTTAGGCTATTCCCACGATCGTAGAGGCCATCCCACGATTGTGGGATTCATCAATAGAACACAATTTTGCCTTCCTTTCAATTCCTATGATCGTGGGATAAACACACGATCGTGGGTTTTGTTATCCTTAAATTTCTAACTCTTTTCTTTATGATTTCTAGATTTTAAACTCTCATATGTTATAACCCAACTATTTTATGCTACATTAATAATTTCTACTTCATTTCCCCTTCATTCTCACCTCATCTTTATCTCAATATTATTTATAAACAAATAATAATCTATATTTGATCATAAACATAAAAACAGAATATCAATGTACATATACATTCATAAATTTTTCTGCACACATTCAACTCTATTATCACATTCACTTTATTTCTAAACTTTCATCCTAGTTCTCATTTCAAAATGCTACATTATTCTTTTCTTTAGCTTCAAAGCTCAATTTATATCCTCACAAACAACTTATAACTTATGGCTTTCATATATCTAAATCATATCATTCCTTCTTCAAAATTTCTGCACTCTTTCTAAACACAAAATTGGGTCATATACTCATCTCTTTATTTATTAATTATCAATTCTGATTCAAACACCAATTTCATTATTATTCATCTATAAAACAATACATGAGCTATCATTTATCATTATATGAAAATAGAACATCAATAATTATTCATGTCTTCATCAACATATCATCACTCTTCAACCACCATTTTTATGATCATTGAATCTTAAAAACATCTCAATATCAACTTATAAATTATTATTCATCATATATGTAAAAACAAGACATCTATATGCTCATTTCTTCACTCACGTTTCAATATATGTTTATCACCATTTTATGTTCTATCAACTTCTAACTATCATCATAAAAGTTGCTATTTAACAACCCATGAAGAATAATGCTTTATACTTGTTTAACTCAACTCTTCTCAAATCATCATGTAGCCTTAACTTCCAAGCATCATTCGATCATCATCATTCAAGGTGGAAAGGTTATGTCTTTTAGTAACAAGATGGAGAAGATGACAAAAATGTAAGTAGGAAGTGAAGGGTGAGAGCAAGATTCAACATTGAGAGGTCAGAAATGAGTGTCGTAATATGGAGAAGAAGAAAGAAGAAAATAACGAAGAAGAAGAGAAGAAATAAACATGTAGTAACCAAATGAAAGACAAAAGATGGTCTTTCAATGAAAAAAATTGAGAGTGACATGTGTGACATGGCAAGTGACACTTTTCATTTGCCACATGTCACCACCTTGTGGTTTTCACTTGGTCTCTTTTGATAACTAATCCATTTGTCCTCCAATTTGTAATCCAATTGTCTTCCAATTTTCAATGAAACTTGTCATTAAATCCTAATATCTCTTATTAATAATTTCCACTACCATTTGATATTTATTTCTACTACCGTTATCAATTCTCGTGCCACTTGGCATTTTTCCTAGTCCAAAAATACCCGTAATTTCAGAATTTTTCCAAAATTTCACCAAAAATTTGAAATTAATAATATAGTTTATCAAAACAAAATTTCAAGACATTTCATTAGCTATTAACATTATAATTACTTTAATAACAATCATTTATATCCGAAAAATGTCAAATGAGTGTATGAACAGTCATTGTAATTTGTACAATTATCAAAAATCACGTGTGTGTATGCTAATATTACGTATGAGTATGAAATGTATTTTTTCTAATCTCTCATTACTATTTCTCATTTACCGAAATCTAGTGTTCTAACCCTTTATATGGAAATGAGATGTTACAATAACCACTTGTAGAGTGTATATCATCACTCTTCGTAACCCAGTTAGCATCAAAATACTCCTTCAATACAAGAGGATGACTACTAAAAGATAATCCAAAATGCAAAGTACCTCTCAAATATCTCAATAAATGAATCAATGCATTTCAATGCTCTTGACTAGGATTATGAGTATATCTACTAAGTCTACTCATGTAGTATGCAATATCAAGACAAGAATAGTTCATCAAGAACATCACAGCACCAAGAATTTTAGCATACTCAGCTTGGTTTATGCAATTATTAAAATTTTTCCTTAAAGCAAGACTAACATCATAAGGAGTTTAGATTGGGTCAACATTATAGTAACCAAACTTCTTCAAAATTTTCTCAACATAATGAGTTTGGTTTAACCTAAAACTACAGTCAGTCCTATCAACTTTAACTCGTGAGATAAAGTACACAAGTATAAGATCTTTCATATCAAAGAAAGACTTTAGCAGACTCTTAGTAGTATCAATAACAGATAAGCTAGTACCAAAAATTAGCATATCATCCACATAAAGGGTTATGATCACACATCCAGTGGCATCATATTTCAAATAAATGTAAGAATCAGAATCACAAGAGGTTAAATCATGTTTGAACAACTCACTTTCAAATATCTCATTCCACTATTTGGGAGGTTGTTTGAGTCCATACAAAGACTTAACCAACTTACATACCTTTTGCTCTTGACCAAGCACTCTAAACCCCTCAGGCTAGACCATATAAATTTCTCATCAAGATCACCATTCAAGAAAGTTATTTTAACATCCATTTGGTGCACATGAAGCTTAAACACTAAGGCAATAGCAAACAACATCCTTATAGATGCAATTTTAGTAATAGGAGAGTAAGTATCAAAGAAGTCCAATCCTTCCTTTTATTTAAAGCCTTTAATCACAAGTCTTACCTTGAACCTCTCAATGGTTCTTTCAACTCAATTTCTTTTTAAAAATCCACTTACACTCCAAAGGCTTACAACCTCGAGGTAGATCAACTAAAATCCAAGTTTTGTTAGGCATTGTTAACTCTAACTCACTATCTATAGCCTCCTTCCAAAATGCAACATCCAGAGAAATCATTACTTCTTTGCAAGTTTTGGGATCTTCTTTAATAATATAAATGACTACAAAATCGTCATCTATCTCATCAGATTTTTCCACCACAAAGGAAGCAATAAAGTCAGAACCAAAACTGGTGGGTACTCTAGTTTTTTTACTTCTCCTTAGTTCAACAATTTCCTCAACCTCTATGTTATCATTGGTAGAAGAACTAGGGACAGATTCTCTAGGAGCTTGCATGCTCACTTTCATAAGAAATATATCCTCAAAGAATACTGCATCTTTTGACTCCATAATTGGTCCATAAGTGCTAGAACCCTCTTCTTAACTATAAATCTGTAAGTAGCACTATTAAAGGCATATCCCAAAAAAATAGAATCAATGGTCTCAGACCCAATTTTATTTCTCTTTTTTTTTAGGTAGAGAAATCTTAGCAAGATAGTCCCACACTTTCAAAAAATTCAAGTTAGGTAGATATCATTTCCAAATTTCATAAGGGGTTTAATCTAGTTTTTTATGAGGGACTCTTTTTAGAATATAACAAGCTGAAAGAATAGCTTCCCCTATATAAAGTCAGGGGTAAACCTGAGGAAATCAACATTGCATTTATCATCTCCTTAAGTGTTCGATTTTTCCTCTCAACTATTCTATTTTATTCAGGTGTATAAGGGGCTGAAAACTTATGAATAATCCTAACCTTTCCGTAATAATCAGCAAGGAAATTAGTAATATATTCACCACTTTGATTAGACCTTAATCTCTTAGTTTTCCTTTCTAATTGGTTTTCAACCTTAGCTTTGTATTTCGTAAACGCTTCCTCTGCATTACTTTTATTTTTCATTAAGTGAACCTTAGTAAATCGAGAACAATCATCCACAAAAGTAATATAATATCTCATGCCTCCTTTACTCTCACAATTCTTAAACTCACTCAAATTTGTGTGCACTAAGTCCAATAATTGTGACTCTCTATCAGTAGTAACTGACTTAAAAGGTTTCTTAGAGTGTTTAGCCTCAACACAAATTTGACAAATTTTCATTTCATTAGTGATCTAGTTAGGCAACAAGTTTAAGCTTTTCATCCTCTTAATTGACCTAACATTCACATGCCTAAGTCTAAAGTGCCATAGATCTAAAGACTCAACAATATAAGCAGAGGAAGTAGATGCATTCATTTCAACATCAAGTACAAATAGGCACCCATTACAAAACCCTTTACCAGCAAAGTTCCCATTCCTAGTCCAAAGTAGCTTATCAAAATCAAAAGTAAGTTTAATACTAGCTTTTTTACGTAAGGCACCAGAAATCAAGTTTCTACAAATATCATGAAAAATAAAACATTTTCTAAAGCCAAAACTTTTTTATAAGTGAGTTTGAGACTGACCTTGTCGACTCCTTCAACAGGAAATTTGTTAGAGTTTCCCGTGTACATGAACTCACCATCAGCAACATTATTCAACTTTTTGAATAGGTCCTTGTTGGTACAGATGTGACGTGTGACTCCTGTGTCAACGATTCATTCTACTAAGTTTCTAGCAAGGTTTACTTTGCACACCACAGTAGTAATGATCTCCACGTCATCACAACCAGCAGCTTCAACCAAATTAGTTTGAGGCTTACCAAAACTCTTTTGGTTTCCCCATTGGTACCCCTTTTGGTTTCCTTTCTTGAGTTGTCATGGTTTCTGTCCTTGGCTCTTCCTCTCATGGTTGATTCTAGCTTGCTAAAAAGCAGCAAGATGGCTTGGCTTATGGCACCACCAACAGTCACCATTAATCCTTTTGTGCTTAAACTGACCATGCTTGTTGTTGTTGAAAGTTGTCCATCATTCTTATTAAAGTTGCCTACATTTTTATGTTCAATAATAGTATCCCTAACAGTAAGGCTAGGGGTGAGTGATTTGGCCTTGTCTTAGGTACGGTTGGCATCCTCAATCTTTATATGCGCTATCAACTCCTGTAGTTTCATATCCTTCTTCTTATGCCTTAACTAGTGTTTATACTCATACCATGAGGCCAATAGTTTTTCAATAAGAGCATTAGCTTGAAACAGTTCACACATATTCATACCCTTAGCAAGGATTTTAGCAACTAGGTTTTTATGCTCATATAATTGGTCCATAACAGGTTTATCATCAACAATGATAAACTTTAATCACCTAGCAACTGCATATTTCTTTGTACCAATATCATCAGTCCTATATTTAACTTCTAAGGCTTCCCAAACTTTCTTGGAAGTCTTTTACTTACAATATATATGCAAATAACGAGTTTATCATATGATTAAGCAACACTCCCCTAATGGTACAATGATCCTTAGTTGTCTTAGGGCAATTTTATCACTTGAAATATCTTGAAACAGTACATAATCAATTTCGAATTGTTAAAAGTAAAACAAAATTTTCTCAGACAATCTTTTGAAGTTTCTCCCATTTAGAGGGTCTAATCTAGTTAAGTCAGGTATAATTCTTTAGGCTACAATGATAGGGGCAGAACCTATGTGGGAAACAACAGTGACAGAAGGTGTATTGGAATTGGTTTGCATAGATATGTTGGTTTCATTCGCAGACGACATATTAAATCCAGAAACAAGGTGACTTATATCAAAATAAACAAATAGCACTAAGAACTAAACATATTTTCGACTTAGATTGTTAGCGAAATAGCAATAAAATTGGAATAACTTATCTGCATGCAAGGTGTCGTGAAAATCACTACCCTAAGTTGAAAATTCCCCCTCCATGGTGTAGTAGGTTAATGAGATCCAATCTCAGAGTTAACGTCTTCTCCACTAGCTTCGGTGTACTTTAAAGGGCGAAGCAGGAATTGTCTCTAAGAATTAGGAAAAACATAAGAACCAAGATGAGAAGAGATATGCGTGCATTACATGGAGAAGAGGAGATATGTGTGTGTATTTTAGATGTGCGTGTGTATTTCGTTGTAGAGAGGGGCAAAAGATATAGGAAAAACAAGATGAATGTTATTGGGTGAGAATAATAAGGAATCTGGAGAGATTTCAAGAGAAGTGGTCAAAATATAATCTTGAGCAACTACAAGCATTAAAAACGCATTGGAAAAAAGAATTAAACTAAGTGAGCCCCAAAAAGTTTATATCACACGCGTTGCACTATGCCATGTGCACGCGCTTGTGCATTTGTTATTCATACCTTCCTTAAAAGACTTGATTCAAAGTCTCATGAAATACTCTAGTATATAAACTACGTAGAAAATCTCTTGCTTTTTTAATGCAAGGTGTCGTATCCATACCTTCCTCAAAAGACTTGATTCAAAGTCTCATGAAATACTCTAGTACATAAACTAGGTAGAAAGTCCCTTATTCGTTTAATACTGGACACACACGACCAAAACAAAGAGAAGGAAATGTTCAAGTTTTAGACAACAACAGCAGTGTCGACCGAGAAAATCGTGAGAGAAAGAAGGAAAGACGAGAAAAGAAAAAGGTGCAATGCAAAATACTCAATAGACAGTGCATAACGCATTCACGTGGTTACTGAATAGGCAATTAATTATTTGTTTCAACGCGTGGGTCACTATCCGAGAAGCAGTGTGAGCAGAAGATTGTAATAGTTCATGAAGGACAATGATGACGAACAAATGACTTTCTATCTAGTCCAAGGAGTACCGTATGTGATCAGTCTCATCTTCTCCCCTGTCATGGAAACAGCTTTACCCACGTTAATTTGATTCCCAAAAATGGACATGCAAGTAACGCTGCTGTATCACAATTCCATCTGCCAATGACACGACACCAAGATGCTATAGAACCTCATTTAAACCTCAACAAGACACCAATATTGGCTCACACTTCACAGAGTGTTAAAACGCGAGGCTTGGATTTCTTCATGCACAATCTTGATATTGTAAATGATTTAGGGTCCGACGGAACCAATTTTACGTTACTCGTTTAGTCTTCTTACTGTAATTTCTATTACAGATAATAAATCTGTCAATTTATTTAATACCGGAATAAGACCTGTTATTAGTATGAGTATTTCCTGTAACACATATCATACTTTAGTACGTGTCTCGAATCGTTTACGAAAGGATAAAAAATGAAGGAAATGCGAAATACTTGATTTTGATTCCATTCCAACTTCTGAAGCAGTTTTCGTGGTCAAAACGAGTTTCAATCTTTCGGGACCTTCATGAGAATCGTTCATCGAGATCCATTTTTCTCACTACAAGAAAGTAGATATTTCGCTACTATTTTCTTTGGAACGTTTTAAAAATTGTCACTAAAAGTAAACCTTTGGCGATAATTTTCAAATTCGTCGCCAAAAGTATGTCTTTAGTGACGATTTTCGAAATGATCCACATTTAGTGACGATTTCTCAAACTTGTCACCAAAAGTAAACCTTTAGCCATGATTTTGCAAATCGTCACCAAAAGTCTGAACATTTGGTGATGATTTCTGACATTCGTCGCTAGAAGTAGACATTTAGCGACGAGTTCTAAAATTGTCACTCAAAGTCTGGACATTTGGTGACAATTTTGCAAACTTTTGGTAACGATTTTAGAAATCGTAGCTAAATGTCTAGATTTTTTGTGATGGTTTTAGAAAATCGTCACTAAATGTTCAAATTTTTTGTGACAATTTTAGAAAATCGTCACCGAGATGACTTGGCGACTATTTTCAAAATTGTCGCCAAATAACACTATAACAATATAGACTTTTGGCTATGTTTTTATTGCTACGGTTTTAAAAATTGTTGGGAAAAGTCAACATTTAGTAACTATTTTGAAAATCGTCACTAAAAGTTAAACTTTTTACCAAGATTTTTAAAATCGTTGCTAAATATTGATTTTTTATGACGATTTTAGAAAATCGTGCACAAAGAGTTAGCTTTTTGTGATGATTTCCGAAGTGATGATTTTGAAAATCGTCACTAAAAGATACAACAAAAATTAAGAGGGAACGAAAAATGGTGCAAAAAGGAAAATTTTCAGCCCTAAGAGCACCCTTTACTCACTCTCTCCGCCTCCTCTCCTCCCTTCTCGCCAAATACAAAGAGTTTCAATTAAATTAAATCCGTCGTAAACCAAATGCAATTGACGTCAACCACAGCTGAAGTCGGCGATGCAACCCATAGAGACAGCTTCCCAGCCAGTCCTCGACAAACATCTCCACCAGCTCATCGAAGATGACTTTTTACGGCTCACTCGTAAACATTGTCACAAATATCTCAAAGAAAAAGGTCTTGGGAGTTACTATACCTAACTGTCTACACATTTGGTAAGAAGTTCTTCATTTTTTTCTTTTGACTTTTGGGTTTCTGGGATTGGGATTTGGTAAATTTTATGACTTTTAGAGTTTTGATGGAATTGATTTCTGCGGTTAGGGTTGGTGATTTATTTCATATATAGGCTTATGATTTTGGAGCTGATAGAGTACACCGTAAAGAAATCTTAACAAACATGTTTAATTTTAATTATTTAATTGTAATTATTTCTGATTACATCAATTTACTTTATTTAGGATACGGTAGAGACAAACATGAGGAGTTTGGTAGCTTAAGAATGCATCATAAGCATTAAGTAGGGTTGCGGAGGAGAGGAGAGGGAGCTGACAAAACAATGAAAGAAGCGCATATGAGAGAAAATGACAGTTGAGAAAAGAAAGAAAAAAGGCGGAAACAAGAATAGATGGAGGAGTCACGTCGTAAGAGAAAAGGAGAAGGAGATGGCGACTTAGAGAGTAATGGATAGAGCGACAGGGACTTCTCCAATTGTTGTATCACTGACAAGAAGGATTCTAGAGGATCCGAATGTGCAATCTGATTTTGTTTATCTATTTGATAGATTGTCACCATTCAGCTAATATGTTTAGGTTCAGCTTGAAATGCTTTCAAGCTACTACCGACATGTTTGCCAATATAACTATTCGTTGGTAACCAAGTTTTTTGGAGTGATGTTGACCCATCTGATGGTTACATGAGTGAGCTCGAGTTATTGGAATCAAGCCTTGAAGGAAGTTTTGCATAGGACTGAAAGAGAGATGGATATTCATGATAAAAATCATGATGGATTTGTTTCATTCACTGAGTATGCGCCTCCTAGTTGGGCTCAAAGTTCAGGTCAATGTCGAAGCTCAATCATTATATTTATTTGCAGTTCATATTGTTTATATTTGAATAACTGGGTAACTTTGAGAATATATTTTGGTGTTATTTCTTTCATGCTTTGATTCTCTCATAAGACATTCATTTTCAACCATAGAAAATCTTCTGCTAACAATTCTGCTCTAGTTAACATTGTCAAGAGAAAGCTATTTAAGGAAGTAATAGTGTGTGCTCTATTTGATGGGAAATTAAAATCTTAGATGGCACATGCTTCTAAAGAATCATGTGATTAGAAGCTCGTGTATTTATGGGCCTTTGACAATATCTACTTGATTATTTGGGCAACGCAAGTGTATATGGGATGCTTATAGTTGAACAGAAAAGTTTTTCGAATTAGTTAGTAATTACTTGTATCACAATTTTTGGATCTTCAAAAATAGATCATTTGATATTTTTAAATTCATATTTTTGTTATTATCTTAGGGGTATATTGCATATGTCAATGCTAACTGTTTGTCTCCGTTCACTATAATAAGGTAAACATTTAGCCACTTTTTTTAAAAAATATTCTTAACCTTACTCAAGCTATTGATGCAACCAATGCATATAAGTTACAACACTTGATTTTTGTTTTACTCTTAGGTTAGATTGTTAAGTGCTTACATGATAAAGAAGTTGTACTTTGGAAAGTACTTAATAGTTTTCAATGAATATTTTGCTATATTACTTTCCCATTTCATTGCTCTCTTTTCTATCCTAATTGAAAATAAGTTAGCTTAATTATGCATAATTACAAGCACTCTACCAATTTTGAAGTTACTTTCATGATTCTCATGGCTAATGTTTCATATATAATGATTGATGTATGAAGTTGCTCTCATCGACATGGACAAACTTAGAGTCATTCTAGTTATGTTTTTTTTTTTTTGTAATCTTACCATTTATAATTTGTAAACTAGTCTCTGTATTTATTATTTTGTTTATAAGGATTGTTAAAGTTATAATTAAAATCTTATATATGAAGAATATTGTTTTTGTTGGTATAATTTAATGATCTTTTATTTTTTATATATAATGTTTCAAAT
>JAOQML010120786.1:0-20401 GCA_027568935.1 Erythroxylum urbanii
TGCATAGAAACTAGCATACCCCACCCCTACACTTAAAACTTACATTGTCCTCAATGTAAAATCAAATGCAAGAAATGAAGCAGTTAACAAAAATAAAAAATGCGAAAATGTAAAAAGACAGAAATTAACTCCCTTTGGGTTGCCTCCCAAATAGCACTTTTGTTGAACGTCATTAGCTCGACCTTCAGTTGCGTGCATTAAGTGATACTAGTCACATCCTCCACACCTCCAAATCCTCCATTTGTAAGCCCTCATAATACTGCTTCAAGCGATGACCATTCACTCTGAATGTCTTGTCAATTTGAAGGCTTCGTATCTCCACTGTACCAAAAGGAAATACACGAGTAATAACAAACGAACCAATCTAATGGGAACATAAGTTACCTGGAAAGAGTTTGAGTTTGAAATGATAAAGTAACACTTTTTGGCCCACCAAAAAGCTTTCCTCGAAATCATCTTATCATGAAAAGCTTTCGTCCTCTCCTTATATATCACTACATTTTGATATGACACATTCCTTATCTCTTCCAATTCTTGGAGCTGCAAATTCCTATGCACTCCTACATCATCCAAGTGCATGTTGCATCTTTTGATAGCCTAATATGCCTTATATTGTAATTCCACAGGAAGATGACATGGCTTCTCAAACACTAGCCTATACAGACACATTCCAATCGGTGTTTTGTTAGTTGTCCTGTATGCCCATAATGCATCTTCCAGTCTTACACTCCAATCCTTCCTATTGGGCTGCACGGTTTTCTCCAGGATTAACTTGATTTCTCGATTTGAGACTTCAGCTTGCCCGTTGTTTTAGGGATGGTAAGTAGTAGAAGCTTTGTGCGTGATGTGATATTTTCTGAACATTGCTTCCATCACCCTAGTGCAGAAGTAGGTTCCTCTGTCACTAACTATGGCTTTCGGTATCCCGAACCTAGAAGGTGTATGCATCTTTCAACAATGTTGTCCAGTAGAAGCCGCTCTCCAGAACTTTATGAGTTGTCCTTTTCACTCCAAAATGTCCTCCGCAAGAGTGCGAATGACAAAAGGCTAAAATTGATGATGATTCATTTTTTGGTACACACCTCCTGATAACTTGATCTGTACAGTGCCTCCAAAGATACGGGCCATCCCATACGTAATACTTTGCTTCACTCTGTAGCTTATCCCTCTTAGCCTTTGACAAACCAATAGGTAATTTGTTAGTAACTGAAAAATTGACAATGTTTGCATACCATGGCAGTGTTGCATCGAGAGAAAATAATTGCTCATCTGGAAAGGTTTCTCAATAAGGGATCTCTTCTTCTTCTTTTATCAAAGGGCTGAGATGGTCCGCCATCACATTTTCTGCCCTTTTTTTATCTCTGATCTCCAAGTTGATTTCTTGAAGGAGGAGAATCCATCTGATCAGCCTCGATTTTGCTTCTTTCTTTGTGAGCAAGTATCGTAAAACTGCATGGTCAGAATAAACAATCACTTTACCACCAAGCAAATACGATCGAAATTTATCTAAAGTAAAAACCACAAATAACAGTTCTTTTTCAGTAGTAGAATAATTCAATTGAGCTGGGTTTAGAGTTTTTGAAGCATAGTAGATGGCATACAAAGATTTTCTCACTTTTTGTCCTAGAACTGCCCCCATTGCATAATCACTCGCGTCGCACATGATCTTACAGGGGAGATTCCAATCTAACGGTTGAATCATTGGTGGGATGTCGGAAGCTCCTTAAGTTTGTTAAATGCTTCCTTGCACTTTTCGTCAAACTCAAAGGAGACATCATATTGAAGAAGCTTGTATAGTGGTGCGACTATCTTCGAAAAATCCTTAATGAACCTTCAATAAAAACCTACATGCCTAAGAAAAGAACACACTTCCCTCACAGTAGAGGGGTAAGGTAAAGAAGAAATAAGATCAACTTTGGATTTATTTGCTTCAATACCCTTAACAGATATCACAGCCTAAAACTATACCTTCATCCACCATAAAATGACATTTTTCCCAGTTCAACACAAGGTTGATTTCTATACATTGTTCCAAGATAATGGTAAGATTCTCAAGACATTCATCAAAAGAATATCCATACATACTAAAATCATCTATGAATACCTCGGTAATCTTCTCAACATATTCGGAAAAATGCTTACCATACACAATTGGAATGCGGCGGGTGCGTTATATAATCTGAATGGTAGGCAGATGCGTTATATAATCTGAATGGTAGTCTTCGGTAGGTAAACATACTAAATGGGCATGTAAATGTAGTCTCTACTTGATCTTCTGGTGCGATCGAGATCTGAAGATAACCTGAAAAGCCATCTAAAAAGCAATAATAGTCATAACCAACCAATCTCTCAGGCATCTGATCAATAAAAGGAAGGGGAAAGTGGTCTTTTCGAGTAGCAGAATTTAACTTTCTATAATCAATACATACTCGCCACCTAGTTTGCACGTAGGTGGAAACCAACTCACCTTCCTAGTTTGTCACAACAGTGATTCCAGACTTCTTTGGAGCCACCTGGCCAGGACTTACCCACTTACTATGAGAAATTGGGTAGATAACCCCAGCATCGAGAAGCTTCAGCACTTCCTTCTTCACAACTTCCATCATTGGAGGATTCAATCTACGTTGAGCTTACCTTATGGATTTTGCATCCTCGTCTAACAAAATGTGGTGCATGCATATGGAAGGACTTATCCCTTAGATATCTATAATAGTCCACCCAATAGCCTTCTTAAGCTCTCTTAGCATTCGAACCAGCCTCTCCTCTTGATTTGAAGTCAACTCTGCCGAAATGATCATGGGGAGAGTTTGCTTATCTTCCAAATATGCATACTTTAGATGTGTAGGGAGTGGCTTCAATTCCAATTCTGGTGCTTGCCCATCAGAAGGTAATAACTTTTGTTGAGCTTCAGGTAGTTGTATAGAAGCCAAATCATACCTTTTTGAAGAACTTTCCAATGAATCCAAGGTGACTGTCATTTTTATAAGCTCTGTTCCCATCTCAATATGAGTGTTGGCTTCTACTTTCATATCCTCAGTTAAAACAATTTCCAAATGATCCCTGCAACATAATTTAAACATTTCCTACACCAAAAGATCAATCACATCAACAAAAAAAATACAATGATCATTAGGAGGATGTTTCATGGCATCAACAATATTGAAATGAATAACTTCCCCATCAAATTCCATTGTGAGGGTGCCCTTACAAACATCTATCTTAGTTTGAGCCGTATTAAGAAATGATCTCCCCAATATCATAGGTATCGAATTGTATGAGGTGTCAGCATTCATATCCATGACATAAAAATCTGTAGGAAAACTAACTTATTCACCTACACCAAAACATCCTCAACCACACCATCAGGATAATAAGCATTAGTGCGGTCAGCCAATTGTATGATTACACTCGTTTCTTTCAAAAGGCCCAAATTCAAAGAAGCATAAATGGAACGAGGCATCACATTAATAGAAGCACCCAAATCCAACATAGCTCTATCGATCATAGTATTACCAATTTTGCAAGCAATGGTAAACATATCTAGATCTTGGCATTTTGGAGGCATCTTCTTTCTGAATATCGCTGACATATTCTCACCCATCATCACTTTCTCATCACCCTTTAGTTTCCTCATATGTGTACACAGTTCTTTGAGGAATTTAGCATTTTTTGGTACTTGCTTGATTGCCTTGAGTAAAGGTATGTTGATTTCAACCTTTCGAAAAATCTCCAATATCTCTTTATCTTTCTCCTCCTTGTTTGGTTTTGTCAATTTGCTAGAAAAAGGTGGAGGGTTAGTTTTAATAATATTGGGACTTTCGGAATTTAGCTTTATACTCAATGACTGATTTTTTTCCTTTCCCAATTCCTTCTCAATCTTTTCCTCGGTAGCAATCCTTGATGGAATTCTCTTTGAACCCTCAATCTCCTTTCGACCCCTCAGGGTTATAACACCGACATTCTTCAGATTTACCTCGAGTTAGGATGGCAATTTTCCTCCACTTTGTGATTCTGGTCTATTGAGCCTCACTACCATCTCACCCATTTGATTTTCTAAATTTTATGTGCTTGCTTTTGATTCATGTCGAATTTGTTGTACACCTTGCTGAAATAACTGTTGCATATTCTATTGGAATTGCTGCATATCCTGTTGCAATTGCAGATTGTTAACGACAATATTCTTAACAAGATCTTCTAAAAATGTACCTAAACTGGAAGAAGAAGCTCCCTGTGCTCCTTGTTGCCTTCGTTGAAATATTTGTGCCCCTTGTGGTTGATTTTGGAAGAAATTTTACTGTCGGTTTCCTCCATAACTCAAGTTGGGGTGATGCTTTTAACCTGGGTTATACGTCTATAAGTACGGGTTGTATTGGTTTGGGAAGTTTCCTCCTGTAGCATTCACATACTCTATAGTTCCTTCTTGTAATGTCAGACACTCATTAGTTGGGTGGCTCGTGTTTGAATATATTCCGCACACTTTCACTTGTGCCTTCCTATCCAACTGTAATCTGTCTCACAAAAGATGTTAATTCATCTAAACGATGTTCAATGGATGAAGTGCTTACCTCATTTACTTGTCGAACATCATTGCGAGTGTTGAATTGTTGGGTGTTAGTGGCCATCTACTCAAGTAATATCTTGGCTTCAATGGGAGTCTTCTCACAAAGTGCCCCACTGCTCGCTGCATTAACCAAACTCCTTTCCATTGGTAACAATCCTTCATATAAATATTGGATGAGAAGTTCCTCTGGTATTTTGTGGTGCAGGCAACTGGCACACAACTTCTTAAACTGCTTCCAATACTTGTAAAGAGATTCTCCATTATGCTGCTTGATGCCACATATCTCCTTCCGAATACTCTTCGTTTTTTAGGACGAAAAGTATTTCTCTAAAAACAATCTCTTCATCTCTAACCAGTTATTTATGCTCCCCGCTGGTAAATCAAACAACCAATCTGTTGTTGCATATTTGAGTGAGAACGGGAAGGCTCTTAATAATATCTGCTCGTATGTCACCTTAGGAGGCTTCATGCTCAAACAAACCACATCGAGCTCCTTGAGATGCTTGTGTGCATCCTCACCTGCAAGACCATGAAAATTGGGTAATAAATGAATTAATCTAAAATTTAACTCAAAGGTAACGTGTTCAGGAAAATTAGGAAATGTAATGCATAGGGGTCTTTGGGTTGGTGCAGCCAATTCTCTCAACGTTCTCGGATTTGCCATAGTTGCTTCAAATTCAGGTTCTGGGTCTCCTATTGAAGATGTTCTTGCTTCTCTTCTTAACCTTCGTAGTGTTCTCTCGATCTCCGGATCAAGTCGCTCAATTTTTCTATGAGGAAATTTGGTCACTACCATACACCAACACTTACAAACCTTTAAAAGTTAACAAATAATCAAAAAGAAACAAATATATTCACAAAACATCAATTAAAATAAAATACAAAAATTGAACTACCACACTCCTTGGCAATGGTGCCAAAATTTGACAGCGCGTGTTGAGTGCACTGTAAAATTTACTACTCTGCACACTGAAATTTGTAGTTATGATGAGTCGGGATCGAATCCACAAGGAATGTTCAGTTAATTTTTGTAACGAAATTAATTGATGCAAGGAAAATATAAAAAGGGGTTTTGGATTTTTTAAGCAATTTAGAAATTAAAGAAAAAGTAAACTATCAAAATAAATTAAAACAAGCAATTAAAAATGAGAAAAATGTTGAATATAATTAAGGTCCAGTTCTAGGGTCAATCTCGGCCTAAACAGGATCAAGCATATTCCATCATCCTAACGTCTTTACAACTCTTTTCGGACTATTGATCTGATACTAATAGAATGCTCTACTAATCTCAGTTTTCCCTTAAGTCGTATTTAATCAAGATACGATCATTAATTAAACCTAACTACCAAATAACCTATGATCATATCTCTAGATTAAATTTGGCAACCGCATTACAAATTGGAAAACGATCAATATGGGCAGTAAACTCACACGTTCGGGATATCTAACCTAAGTTATATTGTTCCTAATGATTAATAATTATTAGATGCTACTCACAAACATCAAAAGTAACGATTATGGATTATATTTAATGTTTTAGCAGTAGTTTTGAAATAAAACAATCAAAATAACATATTAAGATCATTCATCCAAAAACCAAATTCGATCAACACCAATATCACAGCGATCTGAAAAGAAATTACAACCTTAAAGTGATAAAAATAGCTTAACCGTGACTTGGCGTCGATATTCCCGTTGAACCGACATTAGGAAGCTAACCTTTCATCTCCATCCTCAAGCTCCAACAATTAACTTTAGTAGCCTCCATTTATGTGAAAGAATTTGAAGAAAGATTGATCTTCGAATTCCTTCCAGAAGCCTTTCTATTTTCTTTATAGCCACCCTTCTTTTGTTTCTATTACCACTCCTTTGACACTGTAGCTTAATGGGACAATTTAATGTTGGTGTTTCTGGTCACTATTTACGCATCTCCTTCTCTACCGCAAGCTTTGTTTTCTCTACTTCACGTAACTCTCATGTAGCTCTCGATTTTTCCCTTATTTTTCACTCACTTTCTTCCTTTCTTTTTCAGCTCCCACGCTATTTCCAGCTCCTATTTCATGCCCATCTTTGTCTCTTTTCTCTTCTTTCTTCAGCTACGTTAAAACCAGCTTCAGTGAAGCACTCCAACTTTCACGTTTTCTTCATTAACAAATATGGGAGCTTCGGTTCTCACATTCAGCCCTGACATTCCTCATTTTTTTTCTCCAAAATGTAGGAGCCTTTCCACTCTCTTTTTATGATAAAAACTAGCTTCGAAGTATGGAGAGATAGCTTACTTGAATAGATGATCTAGCTCTACCTTCCCTTCGGTCTTCCTCCTTCTTTCAACTGAAACTTGTTTAATTTTCCATTTAGCTCACCTCCAGCTGACTGCTCTCCTCAGCCCTCTTTCTTTTCTTCTTTTGTAGCTAGGTTTCCCATCTGAATCATAATAGACAGGTGTAGTATGATCTCCATCTCTAGCTCTCGCACTAAAAAACATGTTCTTTTGATATGGAATGTTAGTTAAAATGTGGCAAAATGGACAACTGTCTTGTGATGCATCCAGCCCTCCTTTTTTTGTCTTTTTCGGTTCACATTTCTAACCCCCTTTTGTCTCACATAACATGTCTTCTTTATAACTTAAATGCTAGGTTAAAAATGGAATGGAGGCAAGCATATGTAGCGTCTCATGTGAGTTAATAATCTTGCATGGTTCAACGTGAATGAGTTTCTTTATAAAAATATTTACTCACTTTATATGGCTATGAAATTTTCTGGATGGTAGTGAGTCATGTTGACAACATTTTCTTCATGTTCCGTGAATCAATAGAGTGTGGAAGTAAAGAAGATAGCTTCAAAGGATATGCTTTCGGGTCACTTTAGCTCTTTTACTTTCAAAGTGTACCTGAGATAAAAAAATTAGCTAAAATGAGTATCCTAAGCATTTCTAAGGCATTAATCACTAAAAGTAGAAGATAAAATAGATCAACATTTAAACACATATCAGTTCATAAGTAAATAAATATATGTATACATAGCATTCGTCAATCTTGAGATGTTTTATATTGCACATTTTTCCCTATCTAGGAAAATTCCCAAAGATAGAATTACTTAGAGGTGGAATATCCCTAAAAAAAAGTTAATGAACAAACAGTCTAAGCATGTTATTCTGCGAATGAAAACTATACATGGTCAGAAGCTTTAACAAGAGGAGTAGCAATCAAAGATTAGCTATGTAGAAACTCTAGATTCCAAACAGAAGTTTAAGCACAAAAATTAACTTACCTCTTCTTGAAAGACTTAAAGATGCATTCAACATCACAGTTAAAGTACCTGTGAAATGTAAAGTCATAAATGAGAGTTAAATATCAAAATACAAAAACAAGGAAGTAGGAACTATGATTTATAAAACAAACTAAGGAGAAAAATATTAGGGGCCAACAGTTGGCAAATAATAACACAAAGAAGCTTATTTACATTTGAGCATTTTGATGAGATATAGATACCATCTGGGGAAAATCAATCATGGTGACCTTCTCATCATCATTAATCTACAGAATTAGAAAACAATAATATTGTCCGTCAACAAGTTTACCAGCTAAGCAGAAGAGTAAAAGAATGTCTTTTTGTAGTACATTAGGATAATTTTTAGGCAGGTCAATGAACATAAGTTAACGTTAGTTACAAAATAGAAAAGGATCAGCTTCAACATAGTGAACAAACTGAAAAGGCATAAATGAAAGATTGAAATGTAACCAAAAGATAGCTCCACAATGATCAGAATATGGAAATGACACAAATGCATACCATAATGTTAAATTCATTGAATTCACAATGAATTAGACCATGTTTTGCAAGACAAGTAACAAGACCAATTATCATTTCAAAGACAATTTTTGGGTTTTGCAATTGCTTCACCTGCACACTGAGTGCATAGAGATAAGTGATAAGTTGTTACTATAGGGAATACAATAATTTTCCTACAGAAGAGTAACTTAAAATAAAATAAGGTCATATAAAGAGTGGATTGAAGAGACACTTGAAAGAAAGGAAATAATCATTCCTTCATTTAGGAGAATAATAACTCATTAAACTAATGTTCCATCTACATTTTGCATTTTAACATAATGGTTATGCACATTTTTTAAGCTTGAAATTAGTAATGAAATGCCAGACCACCATGCCAACACCCATTCAATGATAAATGACATATAACAACGATTGTTCTTACTATATGTCACTAAATACAAGCAAAGGCGATTTTAACCATTCCCTTAACCCCACCCTACCCCTATAACCCATACCAAGCTTCTTTTATTCCTATTAGATGAACACAACAAAGCATGTCTAATAGTCACTACTAATAAAAATCTATATTAAAAATTAAATAGATTGGACTAAAATAGAAAGCTCTTTTTCTATGAGTCACAAAATTAACTTAAGAGTACAATTCTAGAAGAATTTTCACCATAAAAGCATCCAAAATGAATAGAAATGTTGTAAGATATGTAGCAAAATTAAACATATAGCTTACAACTAGCAACTAAGATTAGTTAAAGGTATGTAAAATGGGATTCAAATTCAACACGCACAAAGTACAGTACTTGGAACCAATATTTAAAGCCAACAACTGGCTTGATGCAAATTAACCCTAGAAGAATAACATGCAAACATAAGGGTATATACTAAGGGCACACTTACAGTGGATAATCTCAGACAAATGACATAATCACAAAATGCCTATTACAATCAATAACTTTTGGAACAGGAAAGCCGTGTTCTTCCAAAGCCTAATCCAACCAACAAAAAGTGTAAAATAAACACTAGCTAATGCAACACTCAACAAACCTAATATGATGCAAATAATTTTGAATCTAGAAACATCAATGAAAACCTTCATAAATGCAAAGTCTTTGAGTCAGTAAGTCTAGATAAGTAAAGCCAATTATAACTGCCATGATGCCTCAAGTAATCATGCTTAAATTTCATAGCCCTAAAAGAAACTCTTCTAAGTCTGTGCAACTTCATTGCCAATACTGTTCCTATAAAAATTCTAAACAGATTTATATTATTCTCTATATCTAAGTTAATATATATAGAAATAAAGAGGGATATTCTAGGAAACTAACAATTGTACATAATATCCTTATAGATCTGATTTGCTAACTTTTAGGAGTCAATAATAACTAGGAGCTATCTAGCTAGATATTTCCCAACACTCCCCCTCAAGCTGGCTTATATATGTGATCCATAGCCAACTTCGTAAGCAGAACACTAAATTGCCTCTTGTGTAATCCCTTTGTGAGAATATCAGCTACTTGTTGTGATATTGGAATATAGGGAAACAAATTAATCCTTTTTTAATCTTCTCTTTGATGAAATGCTTGTCAACCTTAACATATTTTGTGCTATCATGAAGAATAGGGTTGTGAGCAATTGAAATTGCAACCTTATTGTCACAATAAATTTTTTGTAGGAACTAAATGGGAATTTACAGTTCCTTTAGTACCATCTTAATCCATAAAACTTCACAAATTCCATGACCCATTAAACAAAACTCAGCTTTGACTGCTTCTTGTAATAACACTTTATTTCTTCCTCCGCCAAGTTACCAAGTTACCACCAACAAATGTGCAATAACCTAAAATTAATCTTCTATTAGTTACACTCTCTGCCCAATCAACATCAGTAAAGACTTCGTCTTAAAGATTGTTTCGCTTTCGAAACATCAAACCTTCCCCAAGAGTTCCTTTTATATATCATAGTATCATGTATATAGCATCAATAGTTTAGAATATATTTCCTTTGATTCATAAATATTCCTTCCTTTGATCTAGCAAAATCCATTATGAGAAAGTATTTGAGGGGTCTAAAGTCTTTAATTTCAAATTTTTTGGCTAATCTCTTCTTCAGCTCTACTATTTCAGATACATAATCTCGTATTATGATGATGTCATCTATGTAAACAATAAGAATAGATAGCATACCTGCCTTGGACAGCTTGTAGAATAATATATGATCAGCTTGACTTTGGCAATAGCCGTAGCTCTTCACAACCCTTCCAAATCTATCAAATCATGCTCTAGGGGATTATTTTAGGCCATATAATGACTTCTTTAGCTTGCACACCTTATTTCTCCCATATTTATCCTCAAATCCTGTAGGTAGGCTCATAAAAACTTCTTTTTCTATGTCTCCATTAAAGAATGCATTTTTTAGATCTAGATGACATAAAGTCCACTCAAAATTAACAGCCAAGGATAAAAATACCCGAATAGTATTTACCTTTGTAACAGGAGCAAACATCTCTTGGTAGTCAATATCATAGGTCTAAGTGACCCGTTAGCAACTAATCTTGCCTTCAGTTTTTCCATACTGCCATCAGTCATAAACTTAACAGTGAATAGTCATTTGCACCCTACCATTTTTTATCTCTAGGGAAATTCATAAGTTCCCAAGTTCTATTCTTCTCAAGTGCATTTACCTCTTCTATAACAGCTGATCTCCAATCCAGATCTTGAAGTGCTTCCTGAATGTTCCTTGGTACAAGCAGATTAGTGAGAGATAAAGGATTTATGTATGTGTGATAGTTTTCCATAAGATAGGTACTTTGATATGGGATGGTTGGTACAAGCCCGTTTCCCCCTTTTAAATGTTATAGGTAGGTAATTATTAGCAGAGAAATCAGTAGAAATATCACTAGTAATTTATGGGTCAGTAGGTATAGATTGATCATTACTAGGCACAATAAGGGGTAAAGTAGCAGATGGGTTACCTGAACTGTGCCCAGGTTTATTCTTTAAGGGTCTTGAGAGGCCGTGCATTGTTGAGGTAGGTTATTCTATACTTCTCACTTGAGTCTTCCTCTTAGTATAGACACAAAGCTCAGTATTCCGTTTTGTATGAACAAATAGTAGTATTTCTCCCCTCGTGGTTAAACCGGGATTTCCTAGCATGGACATATTAGAGTAGTATCTTTGCCTTCATTATTAAGGATTATATTATGATCAATAATGATAGTGGGTAGAGGGTTAGGAGTAATAGTAGCATCTTAAAAATTTTCTGTTTCATCAGAGTTCTCTGAATTTTTTTTAATGTTCTAGGAATGTAGCATCCATGGAGATAACAATTTTTTGTGTTAAAGTTTTGTAGCTCTTATTACCTCGTTGACTACTAGCATACCCAATAAAGATAGATTTTTTAGCTCTTAGATCTATTTTTAAGTTTCCCTTAGTCGAAGTGTGAACATACACTGTACACCCAAAGACCTGAAGGGGAAGAGTAGAGTAAAGTCAATTTTCAGGAAAGCATTGTTTAAACACATCTAAAGGTGTAGCATAATGCAAAACATAGCTAGGCATTAGATTAATTAAGTATGATGTAGTCAAAACAACCTCACCCTTTGGCACATTCATTGCAAACGTAATGGCCTGAGAGACTTCTAGTAAATGTTTATTTTTCCTTTCGGCAATGCCATTTTGTTGAGGGGTGTTAACATGCATAGATTGGTGAACAATGCCTTTAAACTTAAGAAAATTTCTAAAGACTTTATTAAAATACTCGATACCATTATCAGAGTGAAGTATACTAATGTATGTGTGAAGTTGAGTTTCAATTATGGTATAAAAATTTTGAAAGATTTGAGCAACTTCAGATTTTTCACTCATCAAATAGATCCAACATAATCAAGTATGATCATCGATAAAAATTACAAACCATTTTTTTCCAGAAAGGGTTTTAACGCAGGATGGACTCCAAACATCACTATGAATTAAGTAAATGGTTTAGAGGGTTGATATGGTTTGTAGGGTAAATAGTCTTATGACTTTTGGATAAAATGCAATGCCCGCAATGAAGTTTTGAACAATCCATAGATTTAAACAAATGAGTTAATAGTCTTTTGAGATATGAGAAATTAGGATGTCCTAATCTATTATGCCAAAGCAAAATCTATTTTTTAGCAGGGGTAGAATAAATACTACTTAATCCATAAGCTTCTTTATTCTTTAAGTTGTCATCAACGAAGTAGTAAAGACCATTTATCAACTTAGCACTACCAATCATCTTCCTCGAAGTTAGTTCTTGAAAGACACAATATGAGTCAAAAAATGTAATGGTATAATTAGAGTCACGAGCTAGTTTCCTCACAAATAGTAGATTACAAGTTAGTTTTGGAGCATGAAGGACAAATGTAAGGCAAATATTAGAGGATAGAGTTATTGAACCTTTTTTAGCTATAGCGGAAAATGATCCATCTACTATATGAATTTTTTCATGGCTAGAAAAAAGATCATAAATATGAAATAAATTAGAAGAACTGGTCACATGGTCAGATGCTCCTGAATCAATGATCTAAGGAGCATAATTGTATAGAAAGGAACATGATAAGGCATTAAAATCACTACCAGTTTGTGCAACAGAAGCATTAGGGGCACTTGTGGATTCAAATTTGGGTTTTAGTAGCTTCAGGATGTAATTAATCTGCTCTTGAGAGAACTATCCAACATCTACCTCATGGGCTAATGGAGTTTTACTTTATTCATAGTGAGTTGAAAGAGTTTTATTAAAATTTCCTTCATGTGATCCCTTCCAATTTGTAGGCTTTTTATGAAGTTTCCAGCATGTTTCACAAGTATGACGAGCTTTATTTCAATAGTCATACCAAACCCATGACTTTTCCTCAGTCTTCTTAGTACGACCAACAGTATTCCCAGCAACTAAGGTTGTGTCTTCAATAGTAGGTGTAGGAATTCATTTTCCAAGCATCATAAACTGTCTACCCTTTTCACATAGGACTTCTACAAAGACTTCCCTAATGGATGGGAGTGGTTGTCTTCCAATAATCTTGCCTCTAACCTCATCAAACTCAACATTAAGTCTAATTAAGAACTCAAAAATTCAATTATCTTCTATTATTTTTCAGAAATAGTTACAATCATTAGGGTATTTCCATTCGTAGTCATTAAACAAATCTAAGTCTTGGAACAAACATTTCAAAGAATTAAAGTACTTAGTAACACTATCCTCACCTTGGTAGATCTTACCCAATTTGAGAGTTACCTCATACACTTGGGACTAGTTTCCCAAATCAGGATACATCTGATTCACGTTGTCCCATAGCTCCTTAGCTATATGGTAACACATATAGTTGGAGCTAATATCCTCCTTTATTGAATTTACCAGCCACGTCATAACCATAGAATTTTTAGCATCCCATATTCTGTGTAAGATCATCAGCCGTAGGTTCTTTTTTGTCACTAGTCAAATATCCAATCTTGCCTCTACCACGTATATACATTCTATCTGATTGAGACTAGTGAAGAAAATTATCTTCATTCAGTTATATAGTAGTAATATGAATGGAATGAGAATCTAAAGTAAGATTATGAGGAGGAGGTGTTTGAACAAATGGGTTAGAGGATTCAACAATGTCGGATATGGTTGACATAGATGGGTAGGATTAGAGATAGTAGGTAGCGGTTAGGGTTTAGGACTGTTCAAGTATAGCTCTGATACCATGCAGAAATTCTGAACAGATGTATATTATTCTCTATATCTAAGTCAATACATAGGTATAAGTATATATAGAAATAAAGAGGGTTATTCTAGGAAACTAACAGTTGTACATAATATCCTTATAAATTTGATTTGTTAACTTTTATGAGTCAATAATATCTAGGAGATATCTAGCTGGATATTTCCCAATAGTTCCATCCTCAGTGGCAAACTCAAATATATCTTTTACAAAAAAAAATAATAACAAAAGGTGTAAAGTTTGCATTAGATGTCAAAAGGAAAAGAAATGCAAGGACACAAGATCCCCACAAATGAGACTTGACAAACATAGCCAAATGCAAACACCTGACTTTTTTCCAACCCCAATTTGACAACCAACAACTGTAACAACTCCACAATTGACCATAGTTTTCATGGAAAAGAAATCATAGCTAAGATAAGTGAGTCGAAATCCATCATCTACATATCCAGACAAATGCCAATCAAAATGTGATTAAAATTCAAAATATGCAACAACAAGAACATGTTTTTTACACTACTTACAATTGGATGAGTCATGGTTCAACAACTTATGTTTAAGCAAGTTCTTTAAGACTTTACATGTGCCACCATACCTGTGTACATGCTAAATAAGATAAGTCCAAAGACAATCATAAATATTCCATTCACAAAATTAAATTAAAGCAAATGAATTGCAACAAAAAATAGCATACTTGAGACAAGCTATGCGGTCAATAAGTTCCAAAGGTATATCCTCATGCTGTGAGCAAACAAAGGCATTTGAGTAAGACACATAATCAATTTACAAAATAAACAAGATTATAAGGACTATAGACTAAGTAAAATAGAGAGTCATAATGTAAGAGCAATTACACATATTCCTCAAGCCCATTACAATAATAATGAGAACCTTAAAATCATCTTTGGACAAATATCTTAAGACATCAACGTCTAAATTCATCTCTACTTATCTTCCAAACTCAAAACATAAAATTGAGAGAAAAAAAGGGTTAAGATGATCACAAATAACTAATTAAAAATAGTAGCTTAATTAACTTTTGGTTAGAATCACGAATACCATTTGTAAACAACCCATAAATTTGGATTGAAATAAATAAGAAGCTATCTAACACTAACGTAACAAAAATCACATTTACAAGCCCTTAATAAGTGAAAAATTAGCATAGGATAACATTAAAACTTGGAAATTAAGTATATAAAATAAAACGCAAGAAGAGAAGAAATGAACTCGAACATAAATTGTCTAAAAGTAGCTACAAGCATTCGAACTATCTTTAGTTTCTAGAAACAAGTTAGCCATTAAAAAGTTTCAAATTTTGATCAGATGGAAAAAAAAGGGACAAGAACTATTGACTTATGACATATTTTGATATCCCATATTAGAAAATTGTGCAGATGAGAGAGTTTCCTTAGGTTATAAAAGGAGGGTTTCTTCACCTTGTTAATCATCCCAATTTCTTCTTCATTTGTAATTATTCACTTTAAAATAGTGAAATATCAATTTAACAGTGTCCGAGGAAGTAATCATAATTGGCCAAACCTAGTTAAATTCTGGTGTTCTTTATTTGTCTATTTAATAGCTACAGTTGGGTATAGTTGTAGTGAATTATTGTGTTATTAAATTACATGTCTAGAAAAATTCTATCTAGGAGGTTGGATTTTAAATGGGACCATTTATGTCCTCTTAAGTCTTTCTTAGAAATTTACTTGGTGTAAATTTTCAGTATAATCATTCACACTCTATTCATCTAGGCAATAGTGCTCAAGGTGAATATGTTATTATTGGTTTAAATTAATCCGAGTTCAACAACAATTGGTATCAAAGCCAAGTTTTTTTCTTAGTATGCTCTGTGATTACAGCGTGGTCTGATCTTCCACTTTAGAAAAGATTTTTCCTTGGGTTATTGGTATTCTACATTGATAGCTAGTGAATAGTAATTGTAGCCGAGATGACGTAAATCAGAGATACGACTGCACCAACCACGTCAACAGCTTCTACCTCATCTATTATAGCAAGGACTACTGTGAAAAATGCAAGATTTGCGGTGGAGATTTTTGATGGTACATGTCATTTCAGCAATGGCAAAGTAAGGCTCAAGACGCTCTTTTTCAACAAGGTCTTGACATTGCCATTAAAGAAAAGAAACTAGATGATGTTGAGGAGAAAGATTGGAAGACTATAAATTATTTGGCATGTGTACAATTCGATCATGTATTTCTAAGGAGCAAAAGTAAGCTTTCTCAGAAGAAACTTTTGCATCTAAATTATGGAATGCATTGGAAGAGAAATTCCTAAAGAAAAGCAGTTAGAATAAGCTCCATATGAAGAAAAGACTATCTTGTTTCTCTTATATTCTAAGTATCACTATAAATGATCACATTACTCGTTTTAATCAGTTAATTACTAATTTAATGAATTTGGATGTGACATGTGAAGACAAAAATCTGGCTTTGATGTTTTTAGGATCCATTCTTAAAGAGTTTGAGTTTCTTGAAACTACTTCACTTTATGGGAAGGTTGCTATGTCTCTTAGTGAAGTTACAACTGCTTTGTACAGTCATAAATTGAGAAGGAAGACATAGGAAGAACGTACAAGTAGAGCAACAGAAGCTTTGGTAGTCAGAGGTCATTCGTAGAGCCAGACTAAAGGAAGGAAAGGAAGATCGAAGTCGAGGCTCAAAATGAGCAAAGATGAATGTGTCTTTTTATAGGGAAAAAGGGCATTGGAAAAATGATTGTCCAAAGCTGAAGAATAAAAACAAACTTGATAAGGAAAAGGTTATTGTAAATTTGAATGTTACTAAATATGAAGATGCAGACTTAGATCTTTCATTGGTTATTACATCCTCAATAAGCACTTCTAGTTTATGGCTACTCGATTTAGGGTGTAGCCATCACATTTATCCCAATCGGGATTGGCTCTCTAATTTTGGAGAGCTAGAAATAGGAGTTGTCTACAAAATAAATGACAATCCCTGCACCACAATTAGGATTGCTTTAATTTTCTTGAGGAATCACGATGGAAAAACTAGGACTCTGACAGATGTAAGATACATGCTAAGTTTGACGAAGAATCTGAATTATGTAGGAGACTTATAATCAAACGGCGACACTATAAATGTAGTAATGAAGTTAATGAAGTAATGAAAGTCATCTCTAGTGCACTTATAGTAATGAAAGGAATTTGAAGAAATAATAACCTATATTATTACTAAGGTAATGTAGTTATTGGAAAAACATCAGTAGCTTCTAATGATGATCAAGAGCTAGAAGCAGCCAAGTTGTGGCATATGCACTTAGGACATGTAGGTGAAAAATCCTTGAAGATATTAGTAAATCAAGGATTGTTGAACGGAGTTCGGGCTTGCAAATTAGACATCTGTGAACATTGTGTCAAAGGGAAGTAGACAAGAGTGAGATTTGGCACTGCAATCCATGATACGAAGGTATTTTGGATTATGTTCACTCTGATGTGTGGGGACCTTCCAAAACAACTTCTTTGGGAGGAAAACACTATTATGTGACCTTTGTTTATGATTTTTCCCTAAGAGTATGGGTGTATACTATGAAGACTAAGGATGAAGTGTTGGGAGTTTTCCTTAAATGGAAGAAGATGTTGGAAACTCAAACAGGCAGAAGAATCAAGCATCTTCATACAGATAATGGTGAGGAGTACAGGAGTGATCTATTTTTAAAAGTCTGCGAAGATGAACGTATTGTCAGATACTTGATAATTATGATTTGCATTACATGTTAGATTTCAATTTGTTAGGTATTTAGTGTTAATTTGAGTGTTTAGTGTGTATTTATGTTTTAATTATGTTAGTTTATATGTTTAAGTGTTTTTATGGGTTAGTATGTGTAACATCCCATGCTTAGGGCTAGACCCCAGAATAGTGAATTGAGTGTATTGTGAGAAATTATAAGTACATTGCATGCTTATGCATCATTGTATATTCACACACATGTGAATATTTATTTTTGATACATTGAAATAATTGTACATGCATTCATTGAAATTTTTTGGGTATAATTGATTTATAAATGTAATTAAAAATGTGAATTGTGGATTATTTGTGATGAAAATTGATTTGGAGACTATTAATATTATTTCAAAATTTTTGGTGAATTTTAGGAAATTTTTAAAAATTTGGGGTATTTTGGACTAGGAAAAATATAAAAATATAAGATAAATAGGAATTGTGGATTTTATTGCCTTGAAAAGTACATTGGAGTGTATTAAAATTGATTTAGTAATTGTGGTAATATTTTGGGTCTTTTGGAAATTGAGAGTATTTTGGAAAAAAAAGAGTGACAAATAGAAGTGTGACAAATGGACTAGTAAATGTGTGACAATTAGACAAATAACTATGTGACAAGTGGAGAAATAAGGAAGTGACACATGATTTAACCAAATAAATGACAAGTGTAACACAGCAAAAAAGGACATGTGGCAAGACTCAAAAGAGACACTAGTGAAACACCTAGGCTATGTTTTGGTTAAGAAAATTTCTGCAGCTCCTTTGTTTTGTTTCTACCAAAACCATCATCTTCCTTCTTGCTCTTCATTATTTAAACACTTAACTTCTGCATTTGTTTGGGTTATTGTCCATCCATCACCGAAATACCATGCATATTCACTTTTGTGTTTAACTTTTGATTAGTCCATCAACGACATACCTTGTAAAATCATCACTTCAGCTATTTGGGGTCTTTGGTTATCATTCTCATCCATTTATAACTTCTGAAATTTTGCTGCAATCAAGTAAGTGATGCTTTAAGTTATATGGGTAGTGCAAATAACATTTTGATGATGTTTTAATGTTTGTAAATGAATGCATGCATGCATGGTGTAGAACCGTATAGCTACAAGTTCTGTTTTGGTTTGTAGATTGTTATTGTTGAAAATAAATTTACAGTATTCAGAGAAAGTTGAAAATGTGAAATACATGTATGCATCGTTTTTTAGATGTTGGAATGTAATCTTGATTTATGAGTTGGTTTAGAGTAAGTTGATTTGATATGGGAGTTGAAATGAAGAGGTAAATGGAGAGTATAAACTAGAGATGATGGGGTAAGTGGAAAAAAAGGAAGAAGAAGGAAGAGAATTTGCAGTTTCTAGAATTGGAGTGCATGGTCGTGCGCCAACAGTGCTTCTCAAACTGCACAGCTTGGATTCGTTTGATTATAAATTTGTCTCCCGACCTCCAAATGACTTGAAAATTGAACCAATACACTCCTAAGACATTTAGTTTCCTCTCTATGAAAATTTAGAGCCATCTGAACTGATTTGAAAAAGTATTGATTGAATCAAAGTAAGGGAATGTGCTAGAATGTTATGAACTGGAGAATTCTCATTAAACATGCTTCGGTATTTTGAATATATCTTGATCTGTAGATTTCCAAATGAGTTGATTCTTAATTCAGATTAAACTTGCAACATATATCTACGAATTTCTTGAATAATTCAAATTTTAATTTTGTCTCTAAGACTTTCAAAATTGGCATGAAATTGAGTCTTTGCTTAGGCTGTAGCACTACCAGGGACAGAAATCATATCCTGTTGTTATTGAATAAACCGTATTGATGTAGGCCGAATTAGACTAAGGTGTCTTCACAAAAGTTGTATCTTATTCTTTTAGCTTTAAATTGGTAAAAATTTTGTAATTTTTGGATACTGGAATTGAGAGATATGAGTTGTACAACTTGAATACATGATCTTGCACTAGCTCAAATTTCAAATGTACTTAGTCTGTGGTATTATGAGCATAACTCATAGAATAATGAACCAAATTGAATGATTTTGGTGTCATTAGAAACTTATGACACAGATGAACAACTATCTAGAAGAAAGTATTATAGAAATACATAATTTTCTTGATCGTTTTGATTATGCAAACTTGACCCGAATGGGATGCTTTCAGCAAAAGCTAGAATAGTAAATGAGTGTGTGAATTTTGGCACTATTGGAGTACATCAATTTGTTACAGAATACATGATACAATGATACATGTGTTTATTCAATTACATAAGCAGTACAGTAATGTGAAATTGTGTTAATGTATATAGGAGATCAAGTAGTGCGACCACATCCTGATATTGCCATAACATCAAAGCAATAGGCTTAGGGGAGCAATTATGAGTAACCTAAGATGGCCTCACTTTAATTTGATCTGGATATTAATGAATTGAATTGAAACTGATATATGATGAATATGTACTGACTGTGTTGACTAAGAAAATGTGTATGAAAGTGATTGATTGTAATGAATGAATTGTGGCATACATTTCATTTCAATACATGTAATATAAAGGTA
>JAOQML010120797.1:0-20392 GCA_027568935.1 Erythroxylum urbanii
ATTTTTATTATTAATTTTATTATACGAAATTAATTATCTTATTATTATTATTAAAATAATTAATGAATTATATATTTCCAATTATATTATACTACAGGGGTATTTTAGTTATTGACATTATTTTTTTGTTCTATCAATTGCAACCAAACACATTTCTATTCTCTAGAAGAAGACAGTTTTATCTGTTTTGTCCATCACAACCAAACACCTCACTGTCTCCAATTTTTGTTCTGTTTTGTCTCCAAATTTTTGTCTCGTTTTGTCTCTGCATATAAGAGATAGTAACTAAACGCAGCATAAGTGACAGGAGAACACACTTTTACAATAGTGTGATGGAAACTTTGTTTAAGAAATACCATGTTATGTATAAAGTTTTCACCACCTACCATCGCCAAACTAGTGGCCAAGTTAAGGTATCCAACAAAGAAATCAAGTCGATCCTAGAGAAATCAGTTCAACCCAATAGTAAGGATTAGAGCTTGAGATTACAAGATGCACTATAGGCCTAGAAGAAAACCTATAAAATGTTAATTGATATGTCCCTATATTTATTGGTATTTAGGAATCCATATCATATTCTTATACAGCTACAACACAAGACATATTAAGCATTATAATATGAACCTTGATGGGACATAAGTCCATAGAAAGCTACAATTAGAAGAGTTTGAAGGATGTGAAATGATATACAAGGAAAAGAGCAAAGCTTCCCATGGCATCTTTGTTATTGGTTAAAAAGTTCTTTATCATTCCAAACTTGAATTATTTTTAGGTAAGTTGTGTTCTCATTAGGTTGGCCATTTTGTGATATCTATTTTTTTCATATGGTGCGGTAGAGATATAGAGATTGAAAATAGGAAAGACATTTAAAGTGAATGGTCATCGCCTGAAGTCATACGATAAAAGATTCAAAGTGGAGAATGTGTAGTTAGTGATACTTGAAGACCCAGATGAAATCATATGAATAAGAAAACATGGAGTACAACCAATAATTATAAGCAAAGGTGCTTTTTAGGAGGCAACTCAAGGGGAGTTTGTTCCTTTTTCTTTACATTTTTACAATTATTGTTTTTTAAATGCTCTATTTCTTACATTTAATGTTACATTGGGGAAAATGTAAGTTTTAAGTGTGGGGGTGGGGAACTTGTTGTTTATATTTATTTTATGTTATTTTTAGGTGCTTTTAATTTTTTTAAAAAAAAAAGAAAAACACTCTCTTTTTTAATTGCTTATAGGATTATATAGTTATAATTAGAGAGTAAAATTAACTAAAATAATTCATGGAAACTTGGGCATACCTTTTTACTTTTTATGATTGGTCAATGTATACTTTCTTTAGAAGAGTAGTGACTAACGGGTAAACATAAGCTAGTGAGATTTTAAGCCTTTTGTATTAACACATCCATATTAGTCTCATTGTCTTTTGTTCAAGTGTGACCTTCATCATATATATGTAATATCCCCTTTTCTATACTGAGGGTTAGGATATAGTGTCCTAGACCATAATATATGAGAAATATCATTAAGAAAATAGGAAATGCATTACATTTACATGCATATCACTAGCATAAGCATACACACACATGATTATTGATTTTTTGTACACATTATAAAGACTGTACATGCATTCAATTGACATATTCCAGGGTACAAATGATTTTTAAATGATTATAATGTGAATTGTGAATTTTTGTGTCTTGAAAATTGATTTGGTGAATGATAATTATTAATTCAAAATTGTTGGTGAAAATTGGGAGATTTATGAAATTATGGGTATTTCTGTACTAGGAAAATGTCAAATGTCAAGAAAAATTGATTCGTGGTAGTAGAAATAATTGACAAATGGCAATAAAGATAATTGACAAGTGACAATAGGATTTATTGGCAAGTTGCATAGAAAATTGGGTAAAAATTAGTTTAGAAATTAGGAGACAAATGGACTAGTTATTAAAAGACTAATTGGGGACCATAAGAGGAGAACACGTGGCAACTGACAAGTATCAAGCCACTTGACACACACCTCACTCTCGTTACATTCACTCTCAACTCACGATACTCTAACATTCTACACTCACGATTTAAGTTGCCATCATCTTTCACCTTTTGCCATCATCTTTCACCTTACTACTTCAAGATCCTTGCTATTTCTTCATCTTGTTACTAAAAGACCCAACATATTTCACCTTTAAATGTTGATGATCGTGTATGTTTGAGGCTAGGGTTACGTGATCTTCAAAGCTTGGAATTAAAACAAGTAAGAGTATTATTATGAATCGTCATGGCTTTGTTAAATGAAACATATAAAATGATAGTTAGAGGTAGAAAGATCATAAAAATGGTGATAAATGAGTGTTAAACGTTGATGAAGAAATGGGTATATTGATGTCTTGTTTTTGAGTTTATGATAAGTAATAATCTATAAATTGCTATAGGGATAGTTCAGATGGATTAAATTAGTGAAAATAGTATATGATAAATGTAGAAATTCTAATGAATGAATGGATAAATATGTTCTATTTTTGGGTGTATAAAAATGTGGGTTATTGGTTGTTTAAGAATAATTATATTAAGTTTTGAAGTTAAAAAAGAGGCAAGAGTAGTTCTTGAAATAAGAAAAACTAGGATTTAAGAATGATAAAGATTGATGATGATATGTTATGTTTTTGTATAATTGATGAACCATAGGTTATGAGTTGTTTTATGAATGATATTGAGATGGAATTGAGATGAGAATGAAGAGGGTATGAAGTCTAAATGATGAACTATAGAGAAGATTTGTTTGATGTATGATGAAAGATAAAATCTTGAAAAAAAGTTAGGAATGCAAGTAGGATAGGATTAAGTGAATGGATAATTAGTCAATTGAGTAGAATTTTGTGAAGTTTTAATATAACCAATATGGTAGTTAGAATAGTATGAAATGAAGTTGTATAAACGGGCATGAATTTTGGAAAATTTAGAGTGTTAATGATGATTCTATGTATGAGAATTCGTAAAGAAATGAAGGAAGAAAGGTAGGGCACAATCGTGGCTTTCAAAGCATGATCGTGGCACTCATTCCACGACCGTGGCCAGTTGTAATGGCTTCTTTCACGATCTTGGGAAAGTTCACCATGATTGTGGGCAAGCAAAAATGGTGACATGTTATCTTTTAAGTGTGTTTCAAACAACTAATGTTAAGGTACTTTCCTATGGTGTATTTAGGCTTCAATAAAGCTTGAAATGAACTTAGTTTGATGATGGATTAGGTGATTAAAGTGTTCTTAGGAATGCTAATGTGATTCAAAGGAGACGAGTGATATGAATTAAGTAAGCTTAAATGATAATTTGGATATTATGTGATCATACAAGGCTAGAAAAATATTGGTGAATGATAGATTGGTGAGTTAAGAATAACTATGTAAAATTGAGGTGTAAACTAGACATATCTAAGTGATAATGTTTAAATGATAATGAGATGTGAATTAAGGACACATACCTCGAATGTCATTGAGCATTCATTGTACATAAAACATATATATATGTGTGTATGATTGAGTACTAATGCATGATATGGAAATGCAAATAGATCGATAGCATCCAGAATGGAACTATGGCATCCAAAAATTGCCGGGATGTCAAGGCAATAGCTATCTAGAGCTTACTGTGAGTAACCTAGATGTTCCTCACTAGTAATGATTGTAATTGCTTAAATTTCAATTATTGAATTGATATCTATGTGATTATGATAATTTCGAACATTGATAGTCCGAGGAGTTCGATAATTGGGAAAGTATTGAAAGTGTTCCGATTGAATGTGAGCTTGATAGAAATAAGTGTCCTTAATAAATATGTTGAATATTGGACTTATGTTCGATGAAAATGTGAAAAGTAAATGTGCATTTTGAATGAAAGAGATTGATGAAATATCTGTGATTTGATGTATTTCATTACATGATATGCATGATCAGATAAAGGAAGTTGTGACCAGAGTGGCCAGTGAAAAAGAGCTTAAAGCTTAGAAAATGTGTATAAAGGGCCACTGGCTCTTTAGTAAAATGAGCCCGTATCCACAATAAATACAAGACATTTATCAATGAGCCCGGTATCCCACAATGGATAACAAACAGTTAAAAAGGTTCTCAATCACAACAATTAACAATGAAAGTGGAGTCTCATAAGCAATTGCATATATAATTTGATATGTGTGTTATATGATTAATTGAAGTAAATAGTTGAATTGTTCTAAAACTTAAATGTGAAATGATATAAAATAATTGAATATGTGATTCGTTTGATAATTTGAAATATGAATTATCATTGTGTTTAATATGAGTGAGCACATCAATGATGGCTTACTCACTGAGTTCGTAAAACTCATCAAAAGTATAACATGACTTTTTAGGTACTGAAAGGAGACTTAGCTTTTAAGACGTTCTAAAAGAAGTCTAGTTCTTTATTTTTGGATAACAAGAAATGGCTCAAAAGTCGGTCAGCTGAGACTAAGTTAGATAGAATATTTTTGTATAGTTTCTCATTCCATGTAAAGAACATTTTGTAAAAGTGTAGTATGCTCTTAGATTTTTGTGACACTATTATGGAGTGTAATGCTAAAGTATAACTATATTTTATAAATGTAATGAGGAGTTGATATTCTTGAGTATTCGTATTTTAATATATAATGTCATATTAAGTGAATGTGATTGCTCTAACATGCCGCTTTCACGGGGCATGTGCATGAATGTCCTCAGGATGTCAGGCATGTGCTCGGTGGAAGTGGGGTATTACATATACATCCTAACTTTACCTTGATTTTAGAACACATTTTTATCACATGCATTAATATGGAAATGATATAGGAATTCTTTATTTTACAAGCTATATTAGCCAAATAGTCTATTTAATTATATGATTTTTCCTTTTGTTAAGCCTTTTCTTTTTGTGTTAACCATATTTCGAACCCTTAACCTAAAAAAATTTCTTACCCAAGCCTTAAAGCTAGTGAAGAATTTGTGATTGTTGGTGTTTATAGATGCACAAGTGAATAATTATAGGAGTGCATATATATGTGAGTTGGTTATAATTGATGGCGTGCCAAACCAGCAATAATAAATTCCTACTCTAAAACACTTAAGCGAGTAAAGTGGTGAATAGGGTCAAACCACAGAGACCAATGTAGTAATTGTTTATTTTTGTGAAATAAAATAAATAAATAAAAATAAAAAGAATAAAAAGAATTGATTTGTGGATGATTAATTTTAGAACACGAAATCACACAGAAAGAAATTAAAAATAAAGATTGAAAACAATATAAAGAAAAGCCTAGCCAAGGTACTCCTTCGTTTGAACTGTAATTTGATTATAGACTCAAAAATATAAATTCCGTTCATTCTTATAGACAAAGTTATAGCAGACGGTGAATAGCACATATCAACCAATCCATTTGTAATTATTTGATAACCCCGAGTAAAGCTCCGCAGATTATTACCCTAACCAATTAGATTATTCCTGAGTAAAGCTCCACAAAATATAATCTATGGCAGCAATAGGCTCTAATGAACCTTTTTCTTAGTCAACAGAATCGGAAAAGCCTCAATTTATTTAGACTAAATTATTTAATCTCATTAATTTCTTAATTGAAATTAGTTTGCCACTTCGATAGACAGCAATCACGAATTAACTAATATATTCGGCAATTTATTACCAAGTTAATTAATTAATATGCCTCATTAATCAACAAACCTAATAATAATAAATTGATTAAAGCGCGGAGATTAAACAAACATAAAAGATAAACGAAAACAATTAAATCAAAGGAGTCTCACGAACTATATAAATCAAACGTAAGGTACCTTGTCTAGATTAAAAGGTTAGCCACGCATAACAATATTAAAAGACAATATTGTTGGAAAAGTAGTGTAGTTTTCTTTCCATCCACAAAAAGCTACTGTTGTTCTATTAAAAGAAAAACGTGAAAGATCTCCTCCCCAAAGCAGCTGCCGTAGTCACCTCTATCTCCAGCTGATTGTAAAAATCACCCCTCCTAAAGTTTCTATTGTCGTTTTCTCAGTGCCTTCTAAGCTGATTGTCACCTTCTTTTTCTCCCCAAGTGTTACGTCGTTTTCTCCCCAGCTAATTGTTAAAAATCTTTTTTTCCCAAGTGTTGCCGCTAACCTTCCTTTTAAAGTGAGTCTAATTTGGTCTAGGTTTTTCTTTCTTTTAATAAATGAAGTGGGCCTAATTAAATATCAAAATAAAGTTCCAATGGCCTACAAAATAACTTGACTTTGTCCAAAAAAAGGGTTGTGTCATTCAGGCCCAAATCCCAAGGTGATTAATTCAAAATTCGCAGGTAGCAATCTACTAGCATCGCTTCACCTTCAACATGGTCATGTTGAAATCTTTTCCAGTTCCAGATTAGCCAAATTCACTCCAAATCGCATCACTTTGGTATTTCATCACCTAGAACATACAAAGACACGAATTACCATAGAAACACAAGCAAAACATCACATAAGCCTATCAAAAGAACATAAAACACATAAAATTAACATGCACAAAATGCAAGTTATCAAATTGATGGAATGTGAGTTTTATTTCCTATCAATGAGGTCCATCGCGGATGTAGTTCCTTTCAAATTTTTTGACCTTAAAAAAGAAACTAAAAAAATGAAAGAAAAAGGAAATGAAAGAAAAGAAATTATCAAGGAGGAAAATCATTTGTTTTACAAAGTAATTCATTGTTAGTTTTTCCTCTTAAAGTTATATAGAATAGGTGAATTTTTTTTGAAAAAAGAAATTGAATTAAGCTAATAAAAGGCAAACCAAGGCAAATTACATTCTCACCAAAAGGATGAGAGTTTGATATCCAATTTTGAAAATTATGCTACTTAAAAACCAAAAATTGTTACGAAATACCTCATATTACCACCACAAATCAATGTAACTTGAATCTAAAGAAAGATTATCATAAAATAGATTGATGTGTAGTCTAATTACATTTAAAAATTCCTTTATGAACGTCTCAAATTTCCTTTCTGTGTTGCTGAAAATTTGTTTGTTTCTTTCATCCCATATGTTGATCATAAGGTGAGATAGAGCTATGTAGAAAGACCATCTAATGTCTTTGTTGATATGTTCAAAATCCAAACACCAAATGACAATTTTTTGCCAATCATCTAGGGGTTTACTGATAGAACATTTATGTAATATTAGTCTCCATCCTTCTATAATGAAGTTGCATTTGACAATTAGGTGAGAGGCACTCCAAATTTGACCTTTACTAAGAAGACGCCAATTATTTATACATACAAATTCGTTCAATCTCTCAATTGTTGGTAATCTATCTTTGATGGCTCTCTATAAAGAAGTAGCAGCACTAAGGAGATTAAACTTGCTCTAAGCAAGTTTATTTTAATGAACTCAACTAAAATTCTATTGAGATGGCTTCATATATGATCCATAATTGAAAATCCCATTTCTAAATGAACACCACCAATTTATGTCTTCCATATTCTCATGAAACGCCAGTTTTTAAAGTTCATTTTACATATTTATATCATAAAGTCTTGACATAATCTCATTTTTGTCCAGTAAAGCATTTGCAACATTCTGATTTTCATGTATGATGCTTTTAAAGATTGTAAATCCTTTACGTTCATTAGAGGTCCTCCTATACTCCAACTATCATACCAAATTTTTTTTTAAGGTCCCTACATTATACTTAAGAATCTCTTTTAGAGTATTTAAAGTGTTCCTTGTTAAAAGATCAATTTTTCTTACATTTTTACCTTTGATATAATATTCAAGAACCCATTTGCACTTGACCATATGAGCACCCATTTTAGAAGGCAATGGAACTTTTAACTCTCTAATTTCTTCCTAGAGATAATAGAAATGTATTTACTTTTTCCTGACATAATCTTGTATAATCCCTTTATGATGCCTTTCATATCTTTTATGAATTATTTCATTTAATTTTCAAAAAAGTATACATGCACTTATTTGCACTATAGAGATTTATTGTCATCAATTAACCTCCATAATCTCTTGATAAGCATGCATAAGTTCAACAACGTAAAGGGGATTATGTTTAAGCCTCTATACTATCTTACATTCCAAACTTTAGACCACTTAATAGTAGCTCTATATTAATCACCATTGGTTCCGAACCATATGAATCTTTGAGAATTTTATCAATTATCTTGTTCACAACTTTAAGAATAATCAAATGTATAGCCTAATGTACATTAATTTAATTTAAATAGTTGAGATTAACTAAGCTCTACAACTAGTGATAATGTTTTCATACTCCAACCAAAAAATTTTGTTTATATTTTGTCTACCAATGGTTTGAAGCTACCATAAATCAATCTTGTACATGCAATTTGGATTCTGAGGTAAGTGAAAAGTAAAGGAAGACCTTGGAAGCCAGTAATGCCTCTCACAATATCCTTCTAATTAGAGGCACTATGGGAAATGTAGAAAGGAAATTTTTCAATATTTACAAGAAGTCTAGGCAGCCTGGTAAACATCTTAATAGCCTTCATCACTGTTGCTATTGAATTTTTGTCATCTTTTGCTAAGATTATTAGATCGTCAGTAAAGATAAGATTTGTGATGCCCAATTTTTTGCACTTAGATTGAAACTTAGAATTCTTAGTTCTCGACATAATTCTCTTCAAAAGTCTATTAAAAACTTCCATGATAAGAGTAAAAATGTATAGTGATGTTATATCTCCTTACCTTATGCCTTTGGAGCCCTTGAATGTCCTTATGGGTTCACCATTAATGAGTGTGATGAATGTAGCAATAAAACACAATTTCGTCCATTCTGTGAAACTTTCTAGGAACTCTATAGCTTTCATAATGTTACTAAGGAAAGTTCAATCTACATTATCATATGCCTTCTTCAAATCCAATTTTAGGACACAAATCTTTCCACCTTTGCTATTGCAATATCCATTCATGAATTCCTTCATAAGCAAAATGTTTCCACCCATCATTCTACTTAGTATATGAGCCCCTTGTATAATTTCAACATGATTGATCAAAACTTCCTTGATCATATTTTCTAAGATATTTGAAATAATTTTGTATATGGAGTTACAATAAGTAATATTTCTAAACTTACTGAAATGTTTTTGTTCTCCATCTTTCGGAATTAGAGTGGTAAATTTTCCATTAATCTCTTTACGTAGTCTCCTTTTTTCAAAAAATTCAAGTGTAGAATTATGTACCATGTCTTTGGTGATTGGACAAGTTTTAGTGCAGAAAAATATGTTGAAACCATCTAACCTTGATTGTTTGTAAGGATTAAACCACTAATCAATCTCTTATCTGGTTATTGGTTTAGATACAATTTTTATGTCCTATGTGGAGATGCAACCTTCCTTGATATTCTTCATAATGTAAACTGAGGACTAAGCATTAGTGAGAGAATTCATATTACTAGAAAAATAACCGTACACCTTTTCAAGTAACAACTCTTGTTTAGTGATAGTTTGGTTATTTATCACCAAACTAGAAATTTTATTAGAGCATTTTCTGAATATAAGTGATATATTGAAAAATGAGGATCCTCTGTCACCACCATTTAATCATTCTATACTAAATCTTTGTTTCATCAAGGAATGGTCATAAGATAGAACCTTTAATAAGTTATACGTTGCATATTTTTCTTTTCCTATGAGCACAGTACACGTTTGATTCCTATAAAGTTCATTTTTAACTAAGCTCAGTGTCCTCTTAGCAATTGTTACAAAATGTTGAATATTACCTACACTATCCTTTTGTAGTTCCTTAAGAATGTGTTTAAACATTTTGATTCTTTTTATATATCTGTGTTGAATGGAACCGTGAATTTTAACACTGATACTAAGCTATAAGGTATCTTTAAATCCTAGTACATCAACAAGGAAGTTGTAAATCTAAAGGTTATCTTTAAACTTACAAAATCTATTATAATGATGGATGGTGAATGATCATATAAACACGTATCGTAGAACATTTTGTAGCTACTTTGAAATTGTTGGAACCACTCTATATTAGCTAAATTTTGATCTAGTTTCTTAATGAGACTATCACTTTGTTACTTATTACTCCATGTAAAGAAGTTTCCCCCAAAATCAACATGAAAAACTTGAATATCCTGGAGATATTCTCTTATATCCAAATAAGGAATCTTAATTGTAATAGGACCTTCAACTTCTTCTATTGCTATGAATGAATTGGAATCTCCAGATAGTAACTAAGTTAATTGTGTATAACTAGATAGCCACCGAATCCCATCCCATAGTTGATTTCTTTTATATACATTATTATGATCATATATGAATTTGGCAAGACATCCTTATGTTTTTGTTCAACACCTCATCTATCAATTGATATGTGATGTAAGAACTCTAATCTTCAATAGAATTATTATTGTAGCATATAGAAATTCTACAATTTAGGTGTTGATCATAGCTTATTACTTCCCTTCGATTACTTTTAAGAAATTTTTAAGAGATCATAGTTTCCTAGTTTAAATATTGATTACAAAGCAAGCATTATATTAAGCTTATTCTCACAATAAAATTTTTTATTATTAACTTCTTAGCATAAGCATTTGCTTCTTTAATATGCTAATTTGACTATAATTATCCCATATTTGATGTATTTTGCTTTATATTATATATTTTTCTTATATAATTTGTACTTTTTTCCCTCCAAGTGCATTTATAAGTCATAATTGTCTTCACAGACTAAAAGGAGACAAATTCGGATGAAATCGTGACATAAAACAAAGATTTAAAGCAAATTAGAGAAACACAATCACGTATATCATCATATAAGTTTTTGTGAACATTTAAAGTCATAATTTTAGGGGTATTGGAGCTACATGGTCATCTACACTACCATGTATATCCTAGTAATCTTAATTTTTCTATGAAGGATGTAAGTAGAGGCAAGTAGAGAGGAGAGCCAAATTTTATAGTAGATTTGAGGCGTGAAACATCTAGAGAGGTGATGATTTTGATTAAGAGACGAGGAAAATGAGAATTTAACATCAATAGAGATCATATCCCAAATTTGCAAGAAGATTCAATAAAAGAGAAAGAGAGATTTAGAATTATGAATTCTTTGTTTTCTATTAGTTTTTAAGCATGTTTATCTTTGATCTTGTTTTCTACGATTAGTATGTTTAGTGTCTTAGTGTGATGAACCCTAGTTTAGGATAACAATATGATTTAATCTTTTCTTCAATGAAATTATGTTGATTGATTGATCTATTACAATTTAATTATATGTTTTACTCTTGTTCTAATATATCTAGAATATTCGTACACGATTTGTTTTTATATGAATGAGATTGAGAAGTCCTTTTACATGAATAGATATACCAGAATTAAAAGGAGTTGATTGCAAACCTAGAGATGTTGGATCGGAAAATAAAACTTACAAGATTTGGCTAAAATGGTAGATTTCAAAACTTTTTTAGAAATAAAAACACAGCAGAAGCAAGATAACCAAATCAACATGCCAAGCCATACATGATATGGTATATGGAAAATAATTATCATAAGAACAAGATGGAGATTATATTATCGACTCTTTTGCTACAGCTTTAACTCCTCGCTGTGATATCCTCTCCTTCTTTTTGTATCCTCTCCTAACTTTAGCCTTGCTTTTGAATCCTTTCTTTTGTCAATGTATTGTCTCCTTGTTGTTGTATCCTCAACCAATCCGATCTACCACTTGTTCTTTTTTGACAACTTGGTTAACAAGATCCTTTGGTAGGAAAGGAGAAGAAATATTTGGGGGAGATTTTTCTTAAAAGAAAAAAGCCAAAGATGAGACACCTCTCATGAAAATTTTGGCCAACACACGCAAGAAAGGAGAGAGAGTCCAAAAAATGCAAGAACACCTCTCTTACACCTTTTCAATTTCTGTTATGCATAAAAAGAAAGAAGAAGTGGAAAGCATCCAATGACTTCATTCTTTAATCAAAACATAAAGAAGCCATTAAATGAGACTATTCTCATTTGTTTTAAGATGGCTATATGAAAGACCAATAACCTAAAATGACACGTCAATTTCGGTTTTAGTGATGAAAGAAGGAGGATGATCCATCAAATGCACATCTTTCATCTTTAATCAAATGAATGCTAAAAAGTTCACATTACATGTCATCATTAGCAGACAACCATTAAACCATTTAATGGTAAGATCATTACTCCATTTAATGATGATAAAGCATGATAAATACTATTTTTATTTAGCAATTAAATGTTAAATGTGCAGCTAGACATTCAGCCCTAATAAAACCGAAATTGCACCTTCCATTTCTTGAACAATTTTGTTTTAATTTAATTAATCAAATTAAACCAAAGTCTAGCCCATTTCTAAATGTTCATTTGGGCTTCTGATTAATCATTAATTAGTGCAAGCCCAACATTCAATCATGGGCTTTAAAACCTCCATTTACATTTCTTACTTTGTTTGATAACCTTCCTTAAAGCGAAATGGGGAATCTTATTAGACTTAGATAATTCAAGCTCCAATAAGCCGAGAATTAATTTAATCTCATTAGAATTAATTCTAGCTTATTAACTAAATGTCATTCCACTAAAGACAATTAATTGAACTCTTGAATTACTAAATATTATAAGAACACATATTTCAAAAAAGATGTCTAATTGCAGACCCTATTATGAACCTTATTATAGCCATCCGCACAACAAAGCGTAAAATTACCGTTTTACCTTTATATTGGTTTTCCTTCTAGATCTCCTGTTTTACTTTATATGGTGATTAACACATAAGATCTCATCTTGATGTTAAGACTTGATGGGTGGCTAGTCCATCAAACTCCTGGTGCTAGTTTAATCACCAATCTCCATAAAACATCTAAAAGTGATGATATCACTATAAACTCTTTATTTGAGTGAATGATTCCTTATAAATGTTTCAATTAATAATTCCAACATACAGACACTGGATTAATACTCTGTAAAAATCCATTCTGATCATATCAAGAATTATAATGAAACACATATGAGTTCACCATTCATCAAAACTGTGGTCCATAATAAGCAAATGCTAAAATGTATGTTTTAAGATTAAAGTAACGACCTACTTTATTCATTAAAACATAAGTGATTCCAGATTCATTTAATAGTGCCTTTATCGATAGTCAACTACTATCATGATATAAAACTCATCATTCCCTTGAAGTAAACTCCTTTACTTTCATGGAGACAAATCGCAACACTACAGTATAAACTATAATCAAGCGACCAACTTGATTATTCAACTGTGAATCAATTAATTTAGATTCTAATAATATATATGTTTCCTATACATCTCTATGTATATGTATATTACTTACAAAGGAATCTTGGTGCCTTATGACTAGATAGATAATGCTTATAAAAACCAAACACTTTTGTTTTATTAATAATAAATATTTTCATTAGAAAAGTAACTGGAAGAAAATTAAGTTATAAGTAAATACACTTGCTTTTCAGGGCACTATATTTACATAACTCCAACAAGAGATACATCAACATAAATCCTCTAGATTAGGGTCAAACCTAATAATGAAATTCAAAATTTTGATAATGCAATTCTAGAGGTCTTAACTATAAAGATTTATATTAATCAAGTGATGGATTTGTTGTTAGTCGTCTCAAGAGAGTTACTAACATAAGATAGGGATTTTCACAATCCAATAATCAGTAACATAATTGCAGGATAAAATATTAGTTATTTAATGATCTTTAGGTGGATTCATCACCTAGACACTAATATTTGATATTGATTTTCCCTAGTAATTTCTTTCATCTTATGCTCATTATTGTTTTCCATTTTAGTTTATTTGTTTGAGTCTTATTTTAAGTAAAAACTAAAAATCTAATTCCTAGGGGATCGACTCATACTTGCTTGTGTTAGCTACAACTATATTATGCACTTGCGATAATTCCATATTGATATGAAGAAAAATATCAATCAAATTATTGGAACCATTGCTTAGGATTGTAATATTAGGAAAGCCTATATTATATTAATCTAACCATTAATTTTATATAAATTTTTTTAGTTTATCTTATTTTATTCCCATTATATCCTATTGTATTTATAGCTTATCCACTTAATTATCTTTTGAACTTCTCTACTTTGACTTTTAGTTTGTCATTTATTGTTAGGATATTAAGGTTTAACGTCATAGCCACATTTCACAATGGAAGGATGGAGCAATCAGTATTCTCATGGGAGCTATGATATGTCTTGCAATATGTAACATCACTATACTAGAAAGAGATGTTTCCTTATATGTTTTCAAAAGTTCAATTGATGTCCAGGCTGCGTTGTGACATTTGTGGGAGTAATTATTAAAATCATGAATTTCAGGAACTGAACTATATGTAGGATCAACTAAGCATGTACAACCAACCTTTAGGTGCACCATATAAGAATATATATAATTCAGATTGGAGCAAACCTTATGCATATGAATGTAATGACTATGCTCCAAATAAATATGTACAACAAGAGAAACAATACTAAAGTATTGCAAATAAACTAATAGAATACCTTACCAAGTGTGTAGCTAGTTGACATGCACTCAAGGAGAGATTTTCTTCACCTAAATATGATACATCTCAAGAAGGTGAGGAGGTAACTACTGCTTTAGAAGATAGGATGACATGAGGCACCAGAGAACAGAGACTCGTATACATAATATGGTGAATCAGGTTAATCAACTAGTGAAGATATTATCTGCAGCGCCCCACTCCCATCAAGCACGTGCTTATACATCCTTAAGGTGTTCGAACACATGCCCAATTGAAGTGGCACTCTAACTATATCACTTTCACTTATCTCATGACATCATAATTTACAAACATAAATATCACAAAGTCTAAAAATCTAAATTCCTCATCTCATTTCATAAAACATGGTATACAATGTAGCATTACATACAACATGTATACACAATATCAACGACCTATCAAAGTCTATAGCTCTGTTAACAAAACATGCTACATATATGAGGAATTATACACAAATTGTTTATCTAAATCCTTCAGTCCTAGCTAACCGACCTTTGAGCCATTTTTTCTATCCCAAAAGCAATACTAGAACTCTTCTAACTTGTATTAGAAGCTAAGTCGCATCTCTTGAACCTGAAAAGTCAACGTTGCAATTTTAGCGAGTTTTATGAATTTAGTGAGTTAACCATCCTCGATGGTTCACTCATATCACATAACACATCAAATCATATAATCACATAATTCACATTATTTCATTTATCGTCATATAACATCATGAAACACCTTAATCACAATTTTCACATTTCTTATTCAACACAGTTCAATAGTTCATTGCAATCATTCAAAACATACTTATCAATGTATATCCAATGCTCATGAGACTTATATTCCTTTGTTTTGTTGTTGTGACCTAGTGCCTTTTTCACTATGCCGTATGTATTTTGGATACTGGCTCATTAATAATTGTCCCTTATCTGTTGGGGATACATGGTTCATTATACATAATGAACCAGAGGCTTTTGGCACATTCTAAGCTTTAAGCTCTTTTCATTGGTGACTCCAGTCACAACTACGTTTATGTTATCATGCATTCATGTAATGGAATGCATCACATGTACTCAGTCAATCAATTGTGTTTAATCTTACACATTTATATTTATTATCACAATCTCATTCACATTTATCATCGGACCTTAGTCCGGCATTCAACATTTAAGTTAAGAATTACTTATTTAATCAAATTCACATTCAATGAGCACTTCCAATATGTTTTACATGTATCAAACGCCTCGGACATTTAATGTCTGGAATCAACACATTCACAGTTATCATAATATTTCAATACAGAATTTAAAACAAACAATTAATCATGTGAGACCATCTAGGTTACTCAGAGTTTGCTCCAGATAGCTTATTGCCTTGAAGTCCCGGCGATGTCTGGATGTAGTCGCTCTAATTACTCGTTTGTATCATACAAACATACACATTTACACATTACTAATTTGCACATTCACGAAAATACTCAATCATATACACATTTATTTAATTTATGTATAATGCATGTTCAATGACAATCCTGGGTATATTTCGTTAATAGACATCTCATAATCAATTAACATCATCTTTCAAGCATTCTTTAATATCTAATACACTTCACTCTCTCAGATTACCCCATTCATCATCAACTAGGTTCATTCAAGATCTCATTCAAGCCTAAATATATCATATGGAAGCACCCTAACATTATTTGATTCAAACATCACTCAAAAGACAACTCTTTTTCTCCATAGGCCTACCCACGATCGTGATGTCCCTGCTATGCTCTTGACAGAAACTTATTTTTGTCAAGTCACGATCATGGGGTAAGGGCCACGATTGTGTCCTGTAATTTCTTCCTCCAATCATACAAATTCAACACATATATTAACTACAATTTCACTCCAATTTTACAAAAATTCACCTCCTCAATGCAACATCATTTTATACTAATTCAACTACCAAATTGATTGCATTAAACTCTGAAACCTCTACTTATTTGACTCACCATTTCTAACTTAATCTCATCATTCATGAAATCCTATTTCTTTCCATAATATATCACATTCATAAGGCATCAAACAATTTATTTCCATAATTCATCAATTAGAATTCATAACCTCTTTATTTCTACCTCATTTACTCATATAAAACATTCACAAAACAAGTCATACAAGGTCATTAATCAAAACCACAAAATAGGACATCAATATGTCCTTATGTTCATCAATGTTTCAACACTCATTCAACTTCTTTATCATCTTAAAATCTCCTATAGCACAAATCATAAGTTGTCACTCATCATAGCACAAAAACAAAAAAATAACCTTATTTATTTCTTCATCCACGCCTCATTATATTTCAAACTTCCTTTTTCATAATCATTTATCCCTTAAACTATCATCATAATTGCTTTTTACCAAAAAACTCATGAATAATATTTACACACTAAAAATTTAGGACATAATCTCTTCATTGTTACACCCATGTTAAAACATATATAAAATTTCATGATCAAATCATCAATCTCAAATCATTCATCATAAATGTTTCATTTACCACTACCCATGAAGATTAGCAAGCTACTTACTTGATTTATACTTCAAACTCTTCAAACTCACTTGAACCATAACTTTCCATACATCCCACAAACATCATCATGGAGGTTAGAAGGACTAGGTTTTCTAGTGGAAATGAAGGAGACAATAAGATGGGAATAGCAATTGAAAGATGAAAGCAAGGTGTCATGTTGATGAAGGTTTGGTGAACCAAAATCATGAAAGAGAAGAAGAAGAGAACGTCACGAAGAAGATGAAAACAAGAGTTAAAATGAAAGATAATAAGGAGAGTGTCTTGCAATGAGAAAATTGTGAGAGATGAGTGGTGAGTGGTAGTGACACTTTTCACTGCCACTTGTCACTTTACCATGGTCCCATTTGGACCCTTTTTAATAACTAACTCATTTATCTCTAATTTCTAATCCAATTGTCTCCAAATTGTTAGTGACACTTGTCAATAATTCTTAAAGTCATTTATCAAAATTTTCACTAACATTTGACTCTTATTTCTACTACCATAAATCAATTGTCTTGTCATTTTAAAATTTTCCTAGTCCCAAAAATATTTAAGATTTCCAAAAATTTTCTAAATTTTACCAAAAATTCTATATCAATAATCACACTCCCCAAATAAATTTTCAAGACAATAAATCAACAATTTATATCATAATCACATCAAAATCAATAACACCTAGAAAATGTCAGTGAATGCATGTACAATCATTTAAATGTGTGTGCAATAATCAGTGAGCATGGAATGCACTTTCTAACTTCTCAATACCATCTCTTATATACAATATTCTAGGGTTCTAAACCTTAATATGGGATAACGGGATGTTACATTATTTGATGAACTGTAGGGGAGTTTGCCTAGTCTACTGAAACGGATCCTAAAGAACATGGAATGGCAATCACTGTTAGGAGAGGAAATTAGCTTCTAGAAGTAGAGGACAAAGAAGAAGAGGAAGCTTCTATCCGAAAAGAGGAAGTGGAGAAATGGAAAGAGATAATTGATGAAGAATAAGAGTGACAAACCTTTGTCTAGTAAGAAGAAGAACAAGAGTGGACAAAGATGGTTGAGGAAGAACTGGTGGAGAAACCAAATAACGAAACAACAGATGAGTCATTAATAGCCACCTTAAGTACAGAAGATTCCCACTTCCTCAAAGACAAATTCCTTATGTCAAACTGAAGATTCAGGGAGTTTTCTTATCCTTTACTTTATTAACAGTTTGTCATTAAAAATGGAATTAAGGTAATTAATTGGATTTATTAATTTTATACATTATGCTTTTATTATTATCTTAAAACATGTGGCTTACTTATAGGCTACAAAACCATTATATAGAGAAAAAGGTGGAAGTAATGTGCATGGTAAATCGAGGCAACGACATTAAACAAACATTGCATAGGAGGCAACCCATAAATTAGGATAGGTTTTATTTTAAATTTTATGTTATTTCTATTTTCATATTGTGTATTTATTTTTATTTGTGTTATTTTGTTTTATTTTATTGTTTTTATCCCTTTTTCTTTATATTTTGCAAGGATGTTAGTCTAATATTGGATGGATAGTCTTACAATTAGAATCAGAAAGTCACATTACTCAAGGAAGTACCAAGTCAACTTTCTCACTTATTATATGTGCTAATATTGTGTACATTGAGGACAATATACGATTTTAAGTGTAGGGAAGTGGTTAATGATTTTATTAAGCTTATTATAATCTTTGTTATTAAAGTTTATTAACTGATATCTTGAATTAATTGAAATCTATCCTTTAATACTTTATTTCATTATTGAATATTGGACTTAATTAATATGTAAAAGGATGATAGTTAAAATAAAATTGCTTTTATAAGTCATATTGTTAGTAATTATTAAGATAGTCAATTTGAATGAAAATTGCATGTTATTTACACACATAAGATCAACCTTTTGTGATTTTTTGAGCCGAAGAGCATAATTTCAAAAATTTTAAGCTCTTTTAGTTCATTCATGTGTGTTATCATATATGGTTGAATAATTCTAGAAGTTGCTTTTATTTTACATATTGAGATCATATTTTTTAAATTGTAAGCATTGAAGTGATGAAAGCACTTAGATTCAATACTTGTTTAAGTCAATTTCTTTGAAAATTACCATACCATATTTCATCCTTTAGGAATAACCAAGTTGAGCCTTAGCTTTTTTCATTGATTATACCAAATCTGAACCTTTATCCTATTTTCTTTGAACCCTTTTTTAGTTGTTTTAAACCTTAAGGTTATTTACATTACTTGATTGTTTGAAACTTGAAAATTTGAAAGGTCTAATATTTCTTTTTAAATGGTACATGATGAATGCTTGAAAAAAAATGTGAGCATAGAAAAAGAGAACAGTATCAATGAATTTATAAAGAAAGGGACCTGTATGTTGTGAACAAGTTTCTTATGATGTTTTCCTTTTTCAATTTCCTTCAAATTTATCACACTTTTATTAACCCAATCATACCTTACCTAAAACCCATTATAACTTTATAAAGACCTTTTGATTTTTGTTTTTAGTCTATATATAATAGATGGAAATGTGATAATATTTGATAATTTAAAGTATAGATGGACAAGTTGAGGTTAAGGATGGATAAATGTTTATAAAGTTGATAATTTAGGTTATGATTTGCTTGATTATTGGATCAAAAAATAAAACATACATTGATTTGAAAAAAATGATAGATTTCAAAACTTTTTAGAAATCAAAATTTTAACAGAAGCAATATATCGAAATCAATATGCATAGCCACACATGATACGGTATAAGGAAAAAACATTTGCATAATCACAAGATGGAAAATATTATCGACTCCTTCGTTACAGCTTTAACTCCTCATTGTGTTATCCTATCCTTGGCAATGTATCCTCTCCTAGGTGATGTATCCCCTCCACCTTATTGTATCCACTTCTTGATATTGTATCCTCAACCAATCTGATCTACTACTTGTTCTTCTTGGACAACTTGTTTAACAAGATCCTTTAGTGGGAAAGGAGAAGAAAACTTTGGAGGATATTTTTCTTAGAAGAAAGTAGCCAAAAAATGAGACACTCTCATGCAATTTTCGGCTCACCATGCAAGATAGAAGAGAGAGTCTCAAAATAATGCAAGAACCCCTTCTTACACCCTCTCAATTTTGGTTAATCTCAAACGAAAGAAGAAATTTGCATCATAAGCATCACTTCTTTTTTAATCAATCATAAAGAAGCCAATAAATGAGACTCTTCTCATTTGTCTTTAAGATGGCTATAT
>JAOQML010120810.1:0-20389 GCA_027568935.1 Erythroxylum urbanii
TAATGGGCCCAAATGGCTATTGAAAATTCTGTTGATTGTATTGTTATGTTTGAAAAAGTTTGCGAATAGAGTGGGCCTGATTTGGTTATCAATTTTCACACTTTATGTCGTGGTTTTAAAAACAATTTGTACTGAAATTTGAATGATCGAGTGCTATAATATGCCACCCTCGCGGGGCATGAACTCGGATATTCCTCAGGATGTCGAGTACATGTGTTGCGGGAGTGGGGTGTTACATTGCCAAATTTTGTATGTGTTTTTCACATATAGAGACTCTATTGAATTCATTTCTTTATAATACATAAAAAAAAAAGAATGTGTATGGCTGTACTATTCAAGAAAACTAATCTTTTCTTTTGGTTGCAATTATTCCTTTGATTTAGGTATCTTTTTATTATCTGCAATTTTTGTAGGAAGAAAGCAACCATTTTACAGTATTACCTAAAGGTCTCAGTCCTTAAGAAGAATCTCATCCTAGTTTTGCAATAAAGATAATCATTGCCATTGAAGAAAGATGGTCTACCAACGCTTTGTCCCTCTTAGTATTAATTTTTGCCCTATAGCCAGTCAATTATAGTTTAGTGATAAAATATTTAAAGGTATTATTTATCTTGTACATGTTTACGTATATATGATAAAGACTGTGGGATAATTATATATTGTAAATGAACTTATAATGAGATTATAATTATAAGATTCATATTACATTTATATATTATCTCTAAATTGTTCCTAGTCATTGTTCTATTAAAATTGGACATTAATAGAACGTAAAAGGCTAGCCCCTATTATGTTTTTCCTTATGAAGGAAGTAGTCAATCTCATATACTAAAGTCTGGAGTTACTTAAACAAATGTGTGGATACTTGTTAAAGAACAAGTACACTGAACAGACCCAATATGGGAAATCCATTCGGAACATTACTTATATGTCTATGGAATTCTCATTTTGATGATTATATAAGTGATCCTTTGACTTGGGGTCTCTAAAGTTATCCTGTATAGGGATTTCTATGTTTTGATACTATTTATGACCTATTTAGTCATGGGTCATTCAATCGGTAGTCATTAAATGCAGTATAAACTATATGGGGGTAGTTGTGTGATCAAGATAGGATTCATTACCTTAAAGTAATTGGGAAGAATGTTTCTTTGTTCTCAATTAGTATTGATTCGGGAGAATGACATTTTGTAAATAGTTTACAAATGCCATTATTTGAATTGATAGCTAATGGCAGAGAACTAATAGCTAATGGCGAAAAAATCATGCATAGAAAGGTTAGTAAAAACCACTTTGACATTCCTAAATATTTGGGTGGTTATGATGAGTTGCGAAACATCAATCTTGATCTATGACTATAAATTGCTTAATTGGACAATTAAAGATAAATTAAAAGGAGTTTTAATTTATTTAGTTCTAATTATGAATTAAAATTATAATTTATAATCATTACTAACATATTTGGAAACCTAATGGGTCTCACAAGAAGAACAGATTGAAAAGAGCAAAAATATTTTAATTAAGTTGGACTTGATTGTAAAGTTTTGAGAAACTTTATGATTAAATATGAGATATTTAATAAATAAGGATCAATATAAGATATTGGATCAAATTTAAGCATAAATGGTATTAATTATAATTTTTTAATTCTAATTAAATTTTAATTAAAATTAGAATTTAATTTCAATTAAATTACTAAAGTATGCACAACTTATTATAAATAGGCTTAAGCTCTAATGGAGTTAATACTTCTTACTTAATCCTTTCTACAAAAGTTAACAGAGTTCTCTCAACCGATTATACAGATACTATAAAAGGCTAGACATTTGTGTCGCTACAATGGTTGAGACCAGATCGATTTTGGAAATGGTTTGAGGGATTCGACAAGCATATGATCAAGCTTAGGAATAAGCTAAGAATTAAGATTCTTGCTTTGTTATTGATTTATGTGTTAATAGTTTTATAAAACTAAAGTAATCTTACTTTTTGGGAAATCAAAATAAGATAAATTTTAGTAATTATTCCACTGTGGTCGGGATCAGATCCCATCCCGATTTCCCATCACTTGATTGAATGAGAATGATGGTGTTTATAAATATGCCATCATGATCTTTACTATAGGATTTTGTTAGAAATGATACCTAATGGACCTACTCTGATACCACTTGTTAGTCCGTACTGGCACCCAAAAGGAGGTGAATTGGCTATTTAAAAAATAAAATAACTTTTCAAACTAATGTAATCAATTGATAACTATCAATTTAAAAAAGGATGAGGAAATTACCTAATATAAATCAATTGAACAAATGAACAATTTAAAGAGGATAGGAAAGATAAATGCAAACCAATTTATAGTGATTAAGTAAACAACCCTTGTCTATATCCACTCATAAGACTCTTTTTAGAATTCTAGTATATTTCTTCTTTCAAGGTAAAGAATGACTTTTGTACAATCTTTCTTAGTAAAGAGGAAACATTCTTACAATCTTTTTCTAAGATGTAGAATAAACTCATTCACACTTGGATTACTCCCAAGTATAATAATACATTCCTCAAACTAAATATTATCACTCAAAGTTCCTTACTTTATCACTTGATAACTCTAAAATGACTCACTCACATACATATGACATAATAATGCTCAAATGATTGAAAAACACTTTAAAATATGTGTATACGAGCAAAATATTCTTAATGCTAAAAATAATAATAAAACACCTATTTATAATATATTGGAACCCCAAGTAACTATTGGAGTCAAGAAATAACGATTACAATGACTATGTACAATACACTACTAATCGATAACTATACATTTAAAATACTAGATTCACTAGTCATTGGAATATTGATCGACTAGTACAAATATTGGTTGACTAATATGGCACATTAGTTGACAAATACATTGACTAATGTTACTACAAAATCTTAGTATGCCAAATTTTAACAATTTTAACCTATAATAGTTGACCATTAACCTGTATAAGTTAACCAACCATCCCAAAAACATGATTTTAACTCCTTCAAATGCTTAAAATCAATTTGATTAGTGCAAATATAAATTAAACACTTCTCAAAATGTTCCCTAAAGCTTGTTTTAAAGATAAAGAGGTTTTTATACAAAAATTAAAAGCTTTATTGCCTCTTGTTGAATGAAAAGACTCAGGTCATGAAGTTAAATGAAATGTTTATCTGTCAGATCATCAGATTAATAAACTGAAATTAAAAATAATAATATGAAATGTAAAATGACCTTAATGAGCCTTGATATTCTTTCATTCTTTTTTTAATCTTCATTTTGTCGATTTTAAACTTTAGTTTCTCTTGTACAACTTCATATACTATTTTTTGAGTTTATGGCATCATTTTTGATGATGTTTCTTTTTATCAAAATAATAAACATGATAGTAGTGTTTTGTATGATGATTTAGGGTTTAATTTGTTATGCATTTTGTGTTAAATTGAGTGTTGAGCAGGCATTTAGGGTTTAATTAGGTTAGTTTTTGTGTTTAAGTGTTTTATTAGGTTAATCTGAATCTTTGAACTTAAATTGTATATTTTTGAGGTACTTTGATGTGTGTGCTAGTATTGCAGGGTAAACAGGGAAGAACGGTGAAGATTTAAAGAGTTTTGGGCTAAAATACATAGGCCACGGTTGTGACAGAAGAGGAGGAGCTAGCAGCAACCAGGCCATGATTTTGCATCATGGGCCACGATAGTGACAGAGAGCGTCAAGTCAGGCCACGAGGGAGGCAGGGCCACAATCATGCCGTGCATTGGGCTGACATAAGTACTCAAATTTTGAGTGATTTTTTGGACCGTTTTGACCCCAATTTTGACCTAGGGCTGTTACAAAATAAATAGAACAATACCTATCAGCCGTCGGGGGGATATTAGAGAGCTTAGAGCTGCAAAAAGAGAGACTTTACTGAAAATCTGAGAGAAAACCTAGTTAGAGATCAATCGATTGAGGAAGGAGATGAAGGAAGAGAGGCACGAAGACATGCTTGATGCGATGTACTTCCCAGAACAGGTGGTTTCCCATAGTCGCACTCCGAGATCCATTCTGAAAGTATATTCTAGTCCTTATTTCGATTTCATTGATGTATGGAGCCTTGAGATTGATTAGAGATATTTGTCGTTGAATGTTGATGCTTTTGTCTAAACTCACCTTTGGGTTTATAATAGGGCACTAAACTGAGAGGGTGAGCGGTGAAAATCATCAATTTAGGTTAACTAGAGTTAGGTAAGTCGATAGGTAGAGAATTGAATCAAACTGGTAGAGTCATGTAACAAGAGATTGAGCACAGATTCCCAGTAGCTTAATAGACAGCGTTAGAAGTAATTTAGGTTTTGGACAAATTGCGGATCGAGAGATTATAAGAGATCGCAATTTCCATAATTTGAATTAGGGAATATTAATTAGGGTTAAGAATTATAATTTGAGAGAGAGTAATTCACCTTAGGACTATCTAGGCCTATTAAATCGAAAATTTCATAATTGGATAGATTTTCTTTAATTTCGAATAAATTCCCCCTTTCTCTCAATTGGTCACTTCTAGGTTGAATTTTGGATTATTTATGTGAGTTTGCTTCTGTTTGTTCTTTTAGTGATTTAAATTCTCATATTTGATTTTTGATTAATTTTAATTTCTACAGTAGTTGTTTAGTTAGATTTTGTGAACTTAGCTACCTTTAGATTTTTAGGACTAGTTTCCTTCCTCGTGGGATCGACACCTTAGGTGCTACGCGAACGACCGGTGTGCTTGCGGTAATTACCAAGGTTAAAAATTAGTAAAACTTAGAGAGTGTAACCTTGAGTGAACAAAACACATTAATAGTAATTATATTTTTTTATCATCAAAACATCAATTGGAATCTCCTTTAGTTTAATAATCTTCCCCTTTTTTATGATGAAAAAATTTTGTGATATTAAAGAACAATAATAAAATTAAGCACAAAAACAAATATCAAGATAGTGATTAGCTTCCTCCTAATTTATACATAAAACATAATTTAATATGAAGAGCATAATTCAATATCAAGAACAAAATAAGTATGTAAAATCAATGAAATATCCATATATGAAGATAACATAAATTTACTCAAGCATACCATATAAAGTCCATAAAATACAAAAAAGATAAAAAGAATCCTTCCCCTAAATTTCATCACTCCCTTAGAATGCTATAACTCCTCCCTAATCTAATACCATAAAACTTTGTCCCCCTTTGTGGGATAAGAAAAAATAAATCAATTAACCAAAAATGAGTATCATGCATCAAGCCAACTTAATTAAAAAGATAAATTTGGATTAAGATTGACAAACTTTCTTACCAAAGAATGATATTCAATATTTAAAGAGTCAAAATAAAAAATCAATTTTAATTGAAACATTCCTAGCTGTGTTTAATTTAAAATTTTCAATTTTAGTATTTTGCATAAGTTAAAATATTCAATTAATGTACCAAGGGCAAGTTTTGACAAAATTAGAGTTTGGACAATTCATAAAAGAGTGTATAATTTGTAAAGCCCTAAAATTTCATAAAAAACCTGAAATATCAAAATTGAAAAAATTAAAGATGTATCAATATAATTGAAAGAGTAACAAACTTAATTCCTTTATCATTTAATTATAAATGGATTAATTTAAAAAAATTACCAAAATATGAAATTAAAGAATGACAAATTTCAATTTGATGATATCTAATAAGATTTTTAGGTAAAAGAGAAAGATGTTTTCAACAAAAGAGATAATTATTTGGAGTTTTTAGAAGATATAAACATAAAAGATGCGAATATAAGACAAGACGGAAAGGAGATAATTAAACTAGGGGATTGGTCGACCACATGCCTCAATTAGTTGACCAATATTGGTGTTTCAAAGATAAGCAAAACTAAGCTAGTGGGGGCATGGATACAAAAATACTTTAGATTTAAAACAAAATGTACTAGTCAACCAGTGAACTATATTGGTCAACTTATATTGGTTTTTTATTAACTAATGATGGTGACCAAACCTTTTGCAAACTCTCGAGAAATAAGGGAATCATAAAATTAGAGTCATTGGTCGACCACTCATACTAATCGATCAATGAAGGATATTGAAATAATCAAACAAAGAAAAAACTCATTTGAAAGGTGAAAAAACATGATTTTTGGTTACAATGGTCGACCACATTAAGATATTAGTCGATCAAAGTGTTCTAAAAAGCTAAAAATAGCTTTAAAACTTAAATTTCAAAATACTTAGTATGTCGTGGTAATATCAATCAAGAATTATCAAAAACCTTAAAGGAGACCTTAAACTCACAAAATCAATCAAGAAAATGAAAGCTAATGTTTATCAAATAGAATTATATTTATAACATTAGATTCACTAACTATTGGAATACTGGTCGACCAATACATATATTGGTCAATCAATATGGTAAATTAGTTAACCAATATATTAACTAGTGTTGTTATAAATTTTCATTACATCAAATCTAACAACTTTAACCACTATTAAGTTACTTGTCAACCACTAACTTATGACCAGTAACTTATATAAGTTGACCAATCATCCAAAAAAATGTGATTTTAACACCTTAAAATGCTAACTCAATTTGATTAATGCAAATATAATTAAACACTTCCCAAAATTTTCCTCAACGTTTGTTTTAATGATTAAGAGGCCTTATAAAAAAAACGAAAAGCTTCAATGCCTTTTAATGAATGAAAAGACTCATGTAATAAAGTTAAATAAAATGTTTACATATGGTGAGCCTTTTAGATCATCAAATTATTAAAGTGAGATTATAAATACTAATAAAATGTAAAATGACCTTGATGAGCCCTAATCTTCTTTTATTTCTTGTTTTGATCTTTATTTTAAAGGTTAAAAACTCAACTTCTCTTGTTTAACTTCATATACTATATTCTTGAGTTTATGACTTCAGTTTATTCTAATATTTCTTTTCATCAAAATAATAAACACATTAGTAGTAATAATGTTTTGTTATTATCAAAACATCAATTAGAACTTCTCTTGGTTTAACACATAAGAATATACATTTATTGACTCTTTCTTTTTCTTTTTTATTTGTTCAGATGTCCTTTTCAGTCAGCGTCATTGGATCTTTAATACCATTGTAATATACCTCAATCTTAGTTCCTTCTGTTTTCTATGTCATTATACTTTGCTTTAGATAATATTATTTAATATTGATTTCATTTTTGTATAATTTTCAGCATTAAATATAGTCCTTAATTCTTAATTTTGTTTAGACTATATTTCAAAAACATGATTTTAGGATCTCCTCCTAGAGAATTCAACTTGCAAATTAATACTAACAGTAATGTATTACAGGTTATTTGTAGTCCTTATAATAATTATCCATGATCCATTGGCCTTGGAGTAAATCATGCTCTCCACTTACTTAGCCTTAAACCTAAAATAGCTCTTTTTCAACTTATAAATTGATTTCATTCTTATTATGTATTTGTAATATTTAACTCCATTACTTTGATACTACCGGCCTATTAAATGTTTAGCTAGTCCCATATTCAGACAACTTTTCTACATCTATTGATCAAACAATGATATCATAGTATGCAACCCAGAAAATTAGTGCATCCATTCATTTCAATATTGACATGCGAGTGGAACATTGTGATATTATATGTCTGATATATTCAATTTGATTCCATTTTGTGAGAGTCATTAACTACCAACTCTTTAGCCCTTGTTGTATTTAGATCGATACTTCTAACTTATAATAGAAATAAGGTTTGATGACAACATCAAAAATGAAAAAAAATTGTTTATATAGGAATAGAAATAGTTGGAAAAGTTTAAAAATGCATAAATACAAATATTTACTATAAATATTTTATGGGTGTATAATGTATAGAATTAACATTATGATAACATAGTAAATTTAGAGAACTCTCTTCTCCAAAAAAAGGAATGATCTCATTTACTAAATTAAATTCCTCATATCCAAGCATTACCCACTAGTAACAGTAGCTATTCCCTTATATTACTATTCTTTTTTATAGCATGTATTTTACCTACTAAAGCAATTAGAAATAGTAGAATGTGAAACAATAAATATTTAAAGCTTATTTACGTACATTTAATTGAAAATTTCCCTTGTGATAAATTGCTTTTTAGTCCTATAGCAATATTATTTGGTAACTCTATCTCTATACATAATAGACGAAGAATTGAAAGCACCTCTATATAACTAAGTGATGTCAAGCTAATTTAGCTCCTTTGTGCTATAAACTTTATCCTTTTGTAACCCAAATGCAAATTCGCACACGCACACAAGTACCATTCAATGTTATATATATGTAAAATTTGTATATTTGTGGGATCTCTTATCCTTTATAAAAGTATATTTAAATTTATATTTGTAAAGTTCTTTATTGACTTTAGATAAATGTTAACTTGCGTCTTCATGACTTTTAGGTTGATCTACAAATTGAGTTTCTCAAAATTTGTGTTTCTTATCAAGGAAATTGAATCATTGAATATAGTAGCATATTTTCTTTTTGCTATTTTAATATCCTAGTTCGATTATTATACTGTGTACTGCGTTGCACATGCATTTTATAGAGTATGCTCTATTTATGGTATACTAAAGTGATTTAAGCGTTTAAATGTATTATTGAGGTTATAACGGAGATCACGGATATACCAGAGACAGTTCTAAACTCAATCAAAAATTTCTCAAAAATTTTTTAAAAACTTTGAAAAGCTACGGAATGAGTCTGAACAAGCTTTAAAAGCCCCAAAATGTACTTTGGAGATTTAGGTGACACTTTCAATTTTAGTGACATTCAGTTATTTTTTAATTTAATTCGAAAATTCTTTCAACCAATCGAAAGTTATTGGATAATTTGAAAATGCAATGAAAAGCTCTAAAATTAGGATTGGAGTTCCTAGGAACTGAAACGGGTCAAAACGGAGGTTGTTTGAATAGAATTTGGGTATCCGAAATTATTGGACTAAAATGCCATTTTTGGAAAATAACTAGTATTGATTATTTTAAAACCATTTGAAAAATTTTTAAGCATCCAATCAATAAGAATTGATAATTATAGTATTTCATGGTTGATTTGAAAATAAGATGGTTATGAAATGTTTTCAGAATTTAATTCGGTTAGTTGATGAATTAAATTCAATAAAGGACAATTTGGTTTTTTTTACATGTCATTAAAGGACAACTTGGTCTTTTGTATAAAATAGTGTGCGTGGATTAGTGAGTCACACCTAATGACCAATTAGAAGCTTTCTTAAGGGTTAAGTATGATTAATTGAATGGTGATGAGTCATTTAAAAAAAATGGCCCAATTAGAAGATGTCATATGTAATGCACTAAAGGATATTAAAGGAGTAAAGTAAGACTAATTGCTTCCTTCTTTCAACATATACGTGAGAGTGAAACAAAAGAAGAAAAAGAAGAGAAGAAAGAGTGAAGTTTCAACCAAGGAGAGAAGAAGAAGGGTGCAATTGATTTTTTATGCCTTTTGGAGCATGAATTGAAGGGAGCTTGATCAAGACTAAGTGTTCTTCAATTGTCCAAAAGATTGAAAAAAAGTGGTAAGTTTCATAACCTAAATTTCTAGTTTTGGGCCTTTTGAGTGGGATAGATTCATGTAAGGCAAATGCTGATTTTTGAATTTTCATAGAGTAGATAACAAGCTTGGAAGCATTTAAGGGTTGAATATGACAAGAGAAAGAGTTATGTTTAGTGAAATTTTGTCTTTGATTTGCGTATCACTTGAACTAGACCTATTGTTTTGACCACAACTCGGGTTAAAGACCTCAAAATTGGGTGATTCCAATTGGAGCTGAAACCTAAGACATATTAATAAAAATCTCTAGAAGAGACTTATACTTAATTCAGGATGAATGATGTTGAAATTTGAGATCCAAAATGGTAATATGATATTGCCTCTGTGTTGAAATAGCTTTGATATTTGGTACATTTTTCATGACTTAAAAGTTTAAATGACATGATTTTTTATGATATAGAAACTAGAGACATAGGGAAAAGTTTTCTAGAAGACCTTAAGACCTAATTTGAACATTTGCTATATGAAAATTAAGGAACAAGTGGAGGTATGGATTCTGTACATAAGATATAACCGTGACTCATCATACATAATCATGATATGGAGAATTAAATTAGGTGAGATTGTATTTTAAAGAAATTGGTAAGTTAGAATGGGTAAAATATGATATTTAAGAGACTTTCGAAGTTATATTTGGAAAAGGACACCAATAGGTTAGCTTACAGAAGTAAACAAAAATACAATTAACATACGTTTTTTACACAATTACATACAAATCTTGAATTCGGTTAAATGGAATATATAGTTTCGATGTCTTATTTCCAAATTTGGAAATAAATGCCTAAGCAAATTCCTCTTTATGTAGTTAAAGGAGAGGCACAAAACGCATGAGTGTGCTTGAAGATAAATTTGCAAAGCAGTGAGTGTATTTTAATTGTTTTATATTACTTAATTCTTTGTAAAAGAATTGATGACATGTGAGTGTTCTTTAAATTGAGTTTATCCAAATGGTTTTCATTTGATCATGAAATGAATATTTATACTGAGTTATTTTACAAGTGAATATTGCTAGCATAAATGTATGCTTTGGCAATATATCAGTTTAAATTGAAAGTTAAATTTTATATGATTGGGAGTTACATTGAAATAATTCAATTATGAATCCTCCCATACTTAACTTAGAAAATAAGATGAGTCGTAAATGTAAGAGTTGCCTTTGCCTATGGTACACTGCTAGACTTTATACATATTATTATACTAGTATATTTATAACGGTTAACTTATTACGGGTAAGCGATGTAGAACCAGCTTTGTAAATAGTGGTTAACCAGTCACGGGAAAGTGATATAGAATCAGCTTTGTGACTTGCTACAGGTAAGTGATGTATAACCAGCTCCGTAACTACCGATCTATAGCGGTTAACCTATTATAAGTAAGCGATGCGGAACCAGCTTCGTGACTTTAGGCCCAGTGTATTGTATGGTAAAGAAACTAGTAATGAGCTACCTTGAGTAAGAAAAGTCTTGTAATAATAATGCTATCACTATTTATTTTTAAAAGTGATTTGAGAGATACCATATAGTACCAATTCTAGTAGTTGGCTTATTTCCAGTATAAAAATTTTTAGAAAACTTATTGTCACCTCTGTTTATTGATTAAGGAAAAAGGAAAATGGAAAATGGAATTCTTATATTATGAGTTTAATTTCAAAAATGCATTTCGAACTAGTAATTTTAGAAAGACGAAGATGTGTTTTATGACATATTATTGGATTACCTGATTTTATGGTGCACGAGTGAATTGTTATGAAAATTATTTTACCATGAGCCTTATGATTGTATGAGAATATTTCAGTTATGTTGTTATAAAAAGTTAACTTTTAGTAAACTGATTATACTCATTGAGCCCGTTTAGCTCAACCTTATTTTTATATTTTTAAACAACTATCCCAGGTATGTGCACAGATGCTGCAGTAATTGAGACTCCACCATAGGATTAATTGTATCAGTGGGTGCTATTGTGTTTGTCTTATCTTTCTTATGTATGTGTTTGCTTGAAATTGGTTTAGTTTCTTTTATATATATTGTAAGGTATTTGTGGAAAAGGTTTAAAAGAGTGATCTTGTAAACATCTTTAGGATTGTAAATCTCTTTTTCTTAATGAACTACAAGGGTTTTGATCCTCAATGATGTTTTTAAAATGTTGAGAATTGTAAGTTTGTGATTGCTTATAATGTAGATCTGAGGTCCCATTTCAGAAGTCGAGATGGCATATGAAATATTAGGAGTGTTTTATAATGTGTTAAGTAAGTTTTTGAAAATTTTGGGAAAATCAAAATATAGTCGTTATGCTCCCAAAATTTTTAGTAAAATGATAGAAAATTTTCCCACTATTTTCTGCACTTTTAATTATTAAAGTATAAAAGGTTTTAAATAATTGAACGACTTGCCTTTGTGGGAACCCTTCATTCGCATCAGATATCAATTGGAGGACTACAGTGAGGTCACTGGGAGGGCTCCACTCGAGTTTCAGAAGTGGAACTCTAGGTTGGGTTCTTTCAGTTATGGTCAATTGTCAGCTAGTCAATTTTAAATTAATAATCTTCATTGTGTTTAGGATATTAATTACATGCATTTCAATCAGTACAATATTTCTAGTAAAATTATCATTTCTATCAAATCAAAAAAACTATTGAAAAATGCTAAATTAATAAAAAATTCATACATAGAACTATGAAAATTAAAGTACTTAAAGCAAAAGAACCTAGATTATGTTTTATTTCCTGGGCAATGGATTCACACATAAAATATTACCACTCAATAGTTGTAAATACCATTACTATTTAAAAAAGGTGCCACCACGTCATACAAAAATACCACCGGTGTATATAAAATAAACCACAATTTTATATAAAAATGCCACAACTACGTACAAAAAGTACACTTATACAAAAAATACCACCACTTCACATAAAATATGCATTTATTTAACACTAAAAATGCCACTAGTTTATATTAGAAATACCACAACTCTAAACGTAAAATATCGTCATTCTATATTAAAATTATCACGACTCTTTACAAAAACATCTTTACTCTAGACGAAAAGTGCTACAATTTTAATTAACAATTTATTTAGTTGCATTACAAATACCACCGGTTCATATTGTTAATATCATTTGTGTATATAAAGAATACTACTACTATCTACAAAAAATACCACGAACCTATAGAAAAATGTATGACCACGTTGTACAAAAATTACCACCAAGTTATCATTTATATAAACAATATTGTACCTTTGTACAAAAGTACCTTCACACTAAACAAATAAGTACCACATTTTTTAATAGATAAATATTTCATTTGAGTACAAATAATACTATGATTTCATATAAAAAAATACCAACACTCGTTACAAATAATACCATAACTTTATATTATAATAAATAAATATCACATTTATTAAATTATGTAAATACCTCAAATGAGTATAAACAATATCATAATCATACATATTATCACTCTTTACAAATAATATCATGCCTTTATTCAAAAACTATCATCATAATAAACAAATAAGTGTCACCTTCACTTTAATATGTAAATACCACATCTGAGTACAAATTATATCATAATTTAATAGAAACAATACCATAACTCCTTACAACTAATACCATGAATTTATACAAAAAATGCCATCACAATAAACAAATAGTAACACCTTTACTTTAATATGTAAATATCACATCTAATTATAAAAATTACCATGACTCTATGTAAACAATATATGACTATACAAATTTATCACGCCTTTATGTGGAAAATACTGTCATAGTAATTTCCTCCTTGTCACTATGAAAGAATGGTTCTTACTCATGTTCATGAAAGTTCTTTTATAGAACACAATTTAATACATACTTGTATCCTAAATCATACTCATCTAAGTTTTCATCAATGAACATGTTTTGTTACACACCTATTCACACATGAAACATCATTTGGTAAAAACCTATCTGGTTAACTGTGTTCGTACTAACTCAATATGGTGGGTGAAAATCCTGGTGAACTAATTGTTAGAATATGGCCTAACTTTGGGTTAACTAGTTCTATTTAAGCCCAATTAAGAATTAAATAACTAAAAAATCATAACAATTTATTTGGTTATATGATAAACATATTGAATTAAATTATAAAGGATATAAATTGTTCATTTCCCTATCCATTATATTTATAGTGAATAGATGCTAATTAATCCATTAAAGAGTCTGCAATCAAAAAAGTTAAAGGTAAGAAATCAATTTGTTCATAAACATGTTTGTGACATGTCAATCTTAATAAATACTACACGTATGTATTTATGTATTATATTGTGAGATTTATACGTTCAAGATTCTACAATTAATGTTTTACTTTGAATAATTAAACCACTTATAACATTAAGAATTTACATATAGTATTAGAGCTAGTTGTATTTTCAACGTGTAATTTCTACTTATTATTTAAAATCACTCTCTTTGAATTTGCTTATATTAAAGTGGATATATATCCAATAGTTTAGGTTGTGAAACTTTTGCCCTTATCTTTGTTATTCTATATTGCAAGTTTCAAGTCATAGAAAAGATTCAACAGATGGCCATTAAGACCTCGATCTTAGTTTTATGATTTTTTCCACCATAGTTAAATGTTGCTAAACATTTTAGGATACTTTTTATTCAAATTGATGTGATAGAACTCTTAGTTTTAGGAAGGATCAAAACCCCTTTAAGGTCATTGAAATCTATTTATTAAATAGTGAGAAATTGTTAGGTCGAGTTACGAGTCAAAGGTTGTTTGAAAATGGTATGACCTTCTCAAGGTTGAAGACAACTGCATAATTAAAGTTTTGCATAAATTTTTAAAATTTTACAATTCTGCCAATAGTTTTTAAAATAATGATTCAGCGACTAGTTTAAAGAATATTACAATTTTTCCATTTTTAAAACAAAATTAGAATTATGTCACTAGTTTTTAATGACAATACTATTATTGCTTTTAAAAAATTAAGATTTTACTAGTAGTTCTTAAAAATCACAATTATACCACTAGTATTAATAAATTTATAATTTTTCCATTGCTTCCATAATTATGATTACGCCACTATTTAGTATTTACAACTTTTCCCCTACTTCTAAATTTATAACTTTGTTAGTTAAAATATATTAAGGTATTTGACAACAAAATTATACTTTTCTCCTTTTAAGTGAGACTCAAAAGATAGGAGGAAAATTTTAAAGAATTTTTAGTAATTTGTTAATTCATAATTTGTGCAATAAGAAGTTTGACCTTCAAAGAAAGTATTTTGAATGCATTTTATCATGTTTCCGCACTAATGTTTTATAAGTGCATAATATTAAAGTGAGACTTGTTATTTACGTATAAGTTTTGCATTTATTAATTTGTAATTTACCAAAGTTGTAACACTATAATGGCATGCATAAATAAATAAAAGGTCAATTATACATATTATTCGATGAAATGCTTATGAGTATAGCGATCGATAGATTGTTTTTTATTATTTCATAGTTATACAATTCACACAAATGTGAGTTAAATTATTATATGAGAGAGTAAACATAACATTAAATCAATATTTTTCAAATATATTTGTACATTAAATCAATATTTTTCAAATATATTTGTACATCCAAAGGTGACATGTGTGTTTGATTAAGAATATTTATTTATATATAACTGATTGTCATTGGCATTCAAGTTATGATAGTATATTACAGTACCCACTCAAAGGGGAACTATAATATAACTTTAATTGTTTATTTTGATTCCATAAATGATATTATACTTAATATAAGAATTTATTTATAAGTTTTGCAGTTGTTTTTCTTTATTCACAGGCTTTATTTATTATTATTTTAATGGTTTGAGTGTCTTTGAATGGCGTTAACAAGTTAGTTTTCACTTAGTTGTTTTAGAACTTGAATTTGCACTATTAAAGGATCATCCTCTTGCTCTTACAAATATGAGTGATGAGGGAGAGAACTCATACCAAAAGGTAAAAGATTATTATAATAGATTAAGCTTAATATTCAGTTATTCCAAAAGAACGAAAAGTACAAGAGAATACTGTAAGTTTATAAGAGAATATTTTTCTAATTGACCAGTCTCTTGTTGGTACCCTTCCAACAAAACTTATAACCATGAAGAATATTGGGTCACAGAGTTTATAGAACCATACTTTTTAGATGACTAATATTACAGCAAAGTTAAAGATGCCAAGAACGTGAGTTGATGACTCTTTTATAGTACAATTCATTTTAGACTCACTACCTCTTAAATATAAACCTTTTTAAATTAACTATAACGTTATAACGGAAAAATGGGATATTAATAAATTGTCTAGCAAGCTTACATATGAGGAAGCAAGATTCAAGAAACAAGGGAGTCATTCCATCATCCTAGGACATCAAAAAGCTAGTAAAGAAAAAAAAAGCTAACAATTTAAAAAAAAAAGAGTAAACTAATGCTAAAATGCAAATCAAAACAAACAAAGAGCAAAAAAACGTAAGTTTTATAAGCATGTTGGAAACCGGTAAAAACATTACCGAAAACTTAAGTCTTGTTTCAAAAAGAAAGGTAAACATTATGTTTATATATGTTTTCAATCAAAATTATATAAAGTTCCACTTAATTCTTTTTAGCTTAATACTAATATTACTATTCACTTTTCCATTATGATAGATAGATTTCTTACAATGAGAACCAAAAGCCAAAATGAGAATTTTCTATTTATAGGAAACTATATAAAGGATCCAATTAAAGATATATAGACTTATCATTTAACTGTGAATTATAATCATTAGTTAGAACTTTTGGAAACTCTTTATATGCATTCAATTTTTATGAACTTAAATTTTGTTTTAAAACTTGATGATATTATGTTTAAAGGATATTTTATACTTATTTATTTAAGAGCACTTTATTTATTGTTTCAATTAATCTTAGTCAAGGTGCATATAAATTAAAAATTGATAATGAATTTGCTAAACCATTTCTTATTTTCATGGTAATGTTGTAATCAAACATGATGCATCAGATGAAAAATTTGCTTACTTATGGCATAGAAGCTTGGTCATGTTTTCACATAAAGGTTTGAAATATTAGTAAAGATTGCTTTTGAATCTATATTATATTGATTGAAGTATATGTAATCCATATGTGGATTACATGATGAGAAAGCAATCTAAACATAATAAGAAAGGAGCTATAAGAAGTAATCAGCTTCTTAAGATTATACACACTGATACTTACAATTCTTATGATTGAGAAAGATATTTTATTAATTTTATTGATGACTTCTTTTGATATGGTTATGTTTATTTGTTTAAGAAAAAATATCAAGCAGTGAAGGTCCTTAAGGTATACATTATTAAGGTTGAAAGACAATTATACAAAATGTGAAAGTAATGAGTTCTGATAAAGGGGGTGAATACCATAAGAAATATGATGAGTCAAGATAATGTCTAGGTCTATTTTGCAAAGTTCTCATATGTGCACAATACACTATATTAGGCACACCTCAATAAAATGGTTCAACTGAAAGGTATAATAAAACATTGATAGATATGGTTAAGATTATGATAAGTAACTCCTTATTATCTAAATCTTTGTAGATGTATGCCCTTAAAAATATTCTCTTTTTATTGAACAAGATCCTTAGTAAGGCATTTCTAAAAACCCTTTTTGAATTATAAATTAGAAGGATACCTACCTTGATATATTTGTATGTCTAGGTTACCTAATAGAGGAAAAGATCTATCCATGTAAAGGGAAATTAGATTCTCGAATAATTATTGTTCACTTTATAATTTATCCATCAAAATCTAAAAGATTTAGGTTTTATTTTCCAAATCGTAGTCATAAAATTGTGGAAATTGGAAATATTATACTTATTAACAATGGTGGAGTTAATGGAAGTAGTGAACTAAAAATATAGATATTAATAAAATAAAGGTAAATGTTTCTATATCCGTAGAGGCTCTTTCATCCATAATCATTTTAAATATTGCTCAGTACTTAAAGAAAATTTGGACAATACAGAACAATATTTGAATAAAAGAACATACCTACAAAAACTATCTCATACCTACAAGAAATAATAGCTTTGAGAAGATCTCAAAAAGAAAGAAAGTCATCTACTTCAAATGATTATATGGTTTACTTACAAAATTTCAATGTTCATATTAGAATCAATTATCCAATTTTAGTTTCACAAGTCACAAAATAAGCAAATTTAAAAAATGGATTAATGTCATGAAAGATGAATTAAAATCTATGGGAGACAATAAAGTTTAAGATCTTGTTGAATTCCCAAAAGATTAAAACCGAGTTAGGTGCAAATGGATTTTTAAAATCAAACATAACTTAAATGAAAATGTTGAAGGATATAAGGCTAGCTTTATTATCAAAGGTTATACTTAAAAAGGTAGTGTTGATTATAAAGAAACATTTTCTCCTATCTCAAAGAAGATTAAGGATTGAAATGGCATTGATGGCTCAATATGATCTAAAGCTATACCAAATAGATGTTAAAACAACCTTTATTAATATGGATCTAGAAAAGGATACATTCATGGAATAAATTGAAGGCTTTTTTAATAAAAGCTCTAATAGTTTGTAAACATAAGAAGTTAATATTTAGACTTAAATAAGCTTCTCAATGACAATATATTAAGTTTAACAGAGTTTAGGGTTTTAAGGTTTAGGGTTTAGGGTTTAGTGTATATTAGTTTTCAAGAAACATCATTAATCAGTGTATATACCGAAGGATTGGTGGTAAAAGTTTGTTTTCTTAAATCTATATGTTGATGGTATCTTACTTGTTCCTAATAATTTAGGCATGTTACATGAGAAAATATTTTCTCTCTAAGAATTTTGAGATGAAAAGTATGGAAGAGGCATCTTATGCAATAGATCTCAAGAATAGTTAGACCTATCTCAAACAAGTTATATTAAAATAATTTTAAAGAGATTTAATATTAAAAAAATTTTAGTAGGTATTATCCTTATTTTAAAAAAAGACAAGTTTAGCCTCATATAATTTCCGAATAATAATATAAAACAAAAAGGTATATAAACAATTTCTTATACTCTAATTGTTGGTAGTTCAATATATTTATAAACCTATACAAGATCATATGTCTGTTTCCTAGTTGGAATGTTAGGTAGATAGCAAGGTAACCTTAAAACTGTTAATCGAAAAGCTACAAAGAAAATATCAGGGTACCAACAAAGAATAAAGAACTACGTGATCAAAATTTTAAATATGATTCTTTAGAAGTGATTGAATACTCAAATTTAGATTTTGTGGGATCTCTTAGTACTAGAAAATCCACATTTAGTTAAATACTTCTTTTAGCAAATAAAGCGATATCATGAAAGAGTACTAAATAGTTTGTTATTAATTTATCTATTATAGAAGCAAGGTTTATGGGGTGTGGTTCAGCTATCTTTAATGCTTTATAAAGGCATTGTTTATTGGATGTATTGAAGTCCCGAGCTATGTTCTTCACTTTTTCTCAAAATACTTTAAAAAAACCTTTTGATCTCTTCCTAAAACTTTTATATAATCTTAAATCATCTTAATTAGAGGTCAGACGAGAAAGTTATATCCAATTTAAGAAGCAATGTCTAAATTGAATATTAGATTAGTTAGACTTAATTTAATTTTGTAGATAATTATTAATATGTTGATTTAACTTAACAAATTGGTCCATTATAATTTAAATTTGTTAATTTTGGAATAAATATTTTAAATCAAACTAAAATATTATTAATTATATATAAAACTAAATTAAGTATAACTAATCTATTATATAGACAATGCTTCTTAAATTAGGCTTAACTTTCTTATGCAAACTTCAATTAAGATGATTCAAGATGATACAGAAAACTTAGGAAGCTTAAGTCTTGTGTTTTAAGGTTTTTTTTTAAAAAGTTAAAGATACGACTTGGGCACAGTTGTGTCCCTGACTATATTTTTTACTTTTTCTTAAAAAAACTTAAAAGACAAAAGAATTAGATCTCTTCCTAAACTTTCTATAGAATATTGAATCATTTCATTCGAAGGTTGGATGAGAAGGTTATATTTAATTTAAGAAGCATTGTCTAAATTAGATATTGGATTAAATCAGTCCATCATAATTCAAATTAGTTAATTTTAAAATGAATATTTAGATCAAACTAATATAATATTAATTATATACAAAATTAAATTAACTCCTATCCCATTATGTAATTTATACATTGTTGCTAACATTGCATATAACTTTTCTCACTTACTATGATTAAGATAATTCAAGATACTATAGAAAGTTTAAGAAGTTTTTGAAAACTTTTATATTTTAAAAATTTTGAGAAAATGTAAAGAGTAAGGCCTAGTTCATGTCCCAAAACATGTTCTTTGATGGAGGTGCTTATTTAAAGAACATGCCCTGAGATATGGTCATATGGAGGTGCTTATTTAGAGAACATGCTCTGAGATATAGTCGTGTCCAAGATTGTATTCTTTGCTTTTTCTCAAATCATTCAAAAAACATAAAAGTTTTAAACCTCTTACTAAACATTTCGTATAATCTTGAATTATCTTATTCGGAGGCTAGATGAGGAAGTTAGTCTTAATTTAAGAAATATTATCTAAATTAAATATTGAATTAGTTTGACTTAAATGAAATTTTTATATAATTAATAATATTTTAGTTTAATTTAACAAATCAATTTATCATGATTTAAATTATTAATTATTAAATAGATATTTTAGATTAAAC